>JADLIF010001367.1:0-43571 GCA_016648015.1 Steinernema khuongi
AATTCGTCGCACGGAGAATCCGTCGTCGGAGAATATGACTCCCGGAGAATACGTCACGCGGAGAATGCGTCGCGCAGAGAATACGTCGCGCGGAGAATATGTCGCGCGGAGAATACGTCGTGGATTCCAAGGAAGGACAACGACGACAAGGGGGTTACGCTTTAAAATTAAAAAAAATAGAAAAATAAAATATGTTCCGGGACGTTTGGTTTCCGATAATCCAAACATTGAATTTTAATCTTGTCCGGTATGTGATCTCATTTCAACATCACATCTCTGTCTTGTCATATCAACCTTCTAAATAAATATCAAATTAAAATCAAATATGGGCCTAAACTCCGCTAAACATTTGCATAAGATAAATATAGAACTTCTAACACCGTTGTGGTTACGATAACAGGTTCTTAGTTGTTCCTATAAGCACATAGAGCGTGACCGAGTCGATAAGTTTATCTGTTTGCTGGTGTCTGATCGTTTTTCAGAAACAAGGAAGTGTTATGAGAGAGCGAAGGAACGACGGGAATGTACTCTCACGGCAGAGAAAAAGAAACTTTAAAAATGTTATGTCCTTCTCTTCTTCTCCTCTTCTAGCTACTCAGAGCCAGCTACTAGCTACTTTATTCTCGACTGCCTGACCCAAGTGCAAAATCATGTCCAACTGTACGATCTGAAATATATAAAAAATGAAACTGAAAAGAATCACATCTAATAATATATTGAAAAATTTAAACTTTAAGAGGTGAGGTGTAAATCGCGCGGTATAAGCTATCAATAAATTTTTCCTGTTCAGAGGTCCTCAGTCATTATTTCATGCACAAACGGGCAACATCAGATAGTGTCGCAAGGACGCCTGCAGCGATAAGAATGCAAGCGTTCCAAACTACACATTCCTACTTCTGACAAAAATGTATCCGCGTAAACGTAATTGAACAGATCTGCAAATCTGAGCAATCCGATCAGATTTTTAACATACAGCACCAAAATAGTCGCTCAAATCACTATATCAAAGCTCAGCGCATCCTTTCAGCCCGTCCAAACCAAGTCTTATCACGTAAAGTCGAAGGGATTAGCACTCCAATCCGTACCTCGTGACACACTTTAGCGCTTAAATGTTCCCTCGGTGACGGCTTCTGCCAGTGCTGCTCCCGATGGAACTCAGCTTGCAACGTTTCTCGCTCCTTCTTCTCCTGGCTGTGGCCTCTTCGTCGGCCCTGCAGCGACACTTCTCCCGCGGAGGATGGGCTGAACTGAACGAACGCTTCCACCGGGAGGCGCAGAAAGACAAAGATGACGGGAATTGGCTGCCCTACCAAGAGAGGTACTGGAACCAGCCGTTGGACAACTTCGATCCTAGCAATACGGTGACGTGGCCACAGGTAAACTTGCGGACATTTTGAATGGCGAAGACAGTATGGTAGTGATGAGGAACCGGTAGAAAAAATAAAACCCGGAATTCTTTTGACCACCCATGCTGACAATAAGGGGCCATCCTATGAACAGCTAGCTCCATGTTTAGTATATTTTGTCGCACAATTTTAAAATTTGGTTTTGAATAGCTACCTTATTTTGGTTTTCAAAAAAACCCCCAATTTTTGTGCAAACCCAATTTGCCTTAAAAATGTGAGATTACTCAGAAGTGACAATGAGCGTGTTAAAAGCGTTGAAACCTCTGTAGGAGCAAATACACTATTTAATTTTGATTGTTAATAACTATTTTTGTAGTACATATCTCCCTCAACTCGCTTTAGCGCTACCAATACATGGAGGCTTACTGGAACGGAACCACTGACAGTCCCGTCGTCTTCCTCTTCATCGGAGGCGAGGGTCCCATCTACTCCTCATGGGTCAACTACGCCCCCGTGCAGTACATTCAGTGGGCAAAGCACTTCGGCGCCCTGGTCTACCAGGTCGAGCACCGTTTCTTCGGCTACAGCCGGCCACTATCGTAATTGCAACTTTTAAGTTTCAAATAACTCGTTTACAAACGTAGGGACATGGCTATGGGAAACTTGAAATACCTGACGCCCAAACAGGCGTTGGCCGACCTGGCCAACTTTATCCGCTCCGAGAACCAGAAACGCGGATTCAAAAATCCCCGTTGGGTTACGTTCGGAGGATCCTATCCTGGCTCCTTGGCGGCTTGGTTTCGGTCTAAGTACCCCGATCTCACAGTCGGATCCGTCGCCAGTTCGGCTCCACTTGTTCAGAAGCTGAACTTTAATGGTAAGACGAACTTTAAAAACGGAAACTCGGCTTTAAAATTGCCCATTCAAATCGTATTTATGTGCTACTTAAAGTCGGTGCAATTTTTGATATACATCACTATCACTCATGAGAAATCAATAAAGAAGGGCCAATTTTGGAAGTCTCCATCTGTAATGATCTGTAAAGATCGAATTTTTTAAAATTTCCTTCCGTCTTTCCAGAATATGCGGAGATCGTCGAGAACACGATCCGCAATGTGTCCGACCAGTGCGCAGATGTCGTCAGCAAATCATTCGATGCTTTGGGCAAATTTACTCTGACTTCCGAAGGTCGCTCTCAATTGAACTCCATCTACAGGTAACTCGGGAAGATCTAGTCATCGAGAAAATTTCTCTTGTTACAGGCTGACCCCTCCTTTTGACGACAAGAGCGTGAACCCCACGCAGATCCAGAACTTCTTGGCCGGCGTTTACACAGTGTTCCAGAGCATGATCCAGTACACATACGATGGCCTGGTAGGGGAGTTTCAGAGTTCAAAGCTGGCCGAAAGAACGGCGTTTTTGTAACCTTTTTTTCAATCGACCTTTTTCCGTGTGGGACCGACCGACAACACACACATTTTGCCTGGACTCACTTAAGAAGCAGTTTGGTTACTCTAAACTAAGAACCTATTGGTATTAGAGTAGTTGGATTAATTAATGCAAACCCGTTACCTAAAATAGAAACCAAATCTTGTGTTTCTCAGGTTGTCCTTAGTACCATTGTAGAACACAAACACCGAATCCGTGTTTACCGCCAAGAAGCTTTGCGACATCATGACTGACACGTCAACGCCTCTCGTCTCGGACCTGGACTACGCTAGCCGTCCGATGAAAGTCGTCGAACTGTACGACGGTCCCAACACGACGATGAACAACGACTATGATTCGAGCTGGGCCGGCGCGAAGGACATCTACTTCTCGTTCGATGGCACCGGCCGCGGCTGGATGTGGCTGTGTTGCAATGGACTCGGCTGGCTGCAGTCCACCGACTGGGGACACGGCATCTTCCACGACAGTGTTCCTTTCAAGTAGGTGGCTAGGTGCAAAGCAAAGTGACTAGATCAGCAATCTCAGATTTTTGAACTTTGTATGACATGTATCCTTTCAGCTACTACACGAAAGTCTGCAGCGACATCTTCAGCCCAGAAATAGGACCTGCCTACATCCGCGACCAGAACCACGCTTCCCAGGAGTATTACGGTGGACTGGACTACTTCAATGTGAGCGCATAAAAGGTTGCACTTCTAAACCTTTTAGGCCACGAACCTGTTCCTCCCGAACGGAAGTCTCGACCCTTGGCGCGCGCTCGGATACTACAAGGCGGATGAGAAGAACCACGTCGTCCCTTATCTCATTCCTGGTGGGTAGAGCACAAGGAGCGCCGTCTCATGACAGTTTTAGGCACCGCTCACTGTGGCGACATGTATGCCCCCTGGGATGGGCCGACACTTCCTGCTTTGAAAAATGTCCACGCTAAGATTCTGAGCGAACTGCAGTACTATCTCCAGGCTAAGTAGATGATCGGGGATTTTTGTGTACACACTGTATCCTGGAAACATATCCATAAACTGTACATTAAATAAAGAGGTAGTTGAACAGCTCTTACAGCAATTAAGCAGCTGACCGAGGAATGCAACGTCTTGATTAATGGGTGGTCGTGGATGAACCTGTGATTGTTATCTTTTGATAGAAAAGCGTAGTAGTTGTTAGTGTCTCCATCTCCGTAGAGCTTGAGGAGAGAAAAGACTTATCCTCTATTGAAAAAATACTAACCTCAGCGTGTGCTGAAAATGCTGCCTGTAGTCTTTGTTTTCGTAACAGATGTACGTCCGCTTGTCGTGGTGGGACCCGAAGCTGATGTTGAGGGAGCGTCCGTAGATGATATTCCTTGTTTAGTTATGGCTCCATCCGTTGGAGCTAGTGACACTGTCGATGACATTGTTGTAGTTTTGGTTGATTTCTCCATGATCTCGTCTTGTAACTCCTGGGAAAGCAGGCCAGAATCGGTAAATATGTGATCAAGCGTGATGTTGTACAGTTGCCCATCATCGGCTCGTTCCAGAAGAAGATGCACCGATCTAGTGTTCTCTACCTTTCGCAGTTCTTCTCCGGTAGCGATACAGTCTTCGTCGAAATCGGTGACGGACCTATGTGGCATTTATAAGTTCAGTGTACATGATGTGCTCTCTCTGCCGTTTTATTTAGCATTCTATATAATTCTTGAAATTTTTGTACATCAATCGTTCCAGAACTTTCTGGTCACCCTCGATTTTTGTATATCATTACGGATCATTAGCTCCCTAAACACCCTTTTAGCAAAATATCAATAATGGATTCTTTCAATCGGCGAGGTAACATTAGAGAGATTTTATTTGCTTACCTGTAGATCTCTCGGGGTGGTGGTAGAAGCACCAGTTTTTCGCGGTTATCAGAGGTTCTAAGGAAACTTGCTCTGTGGGCACTTCGGTAAAGGGACAGCAGTTGCTTCACTGCACTGAAAAAATATCACAGAAGTTAACCACATTATGATCGCTGTACCTTTTTTGGCTAGGATTCTCGGTGGTATTCAGAATCTCAACTCCACTTAGCAGCTCCTCCACTTTCCTCATCAACGGACCGCTTTCAATCGGCAACGTGAATTGATATGACGTTAGGGAGCGTTCCGATCCATATGGAATCAGCTTGAGGTCAGTGGGTGTGGTCCAACTCTCAAATAAGAAGCGGATCTGTTGTCGCTCTTTCTAGGCAAGGAACATATGTAGAATCGAATAACTTGTATCAAACCTCCAAGACTGAATCGTTCTGTCCATCTCGAATGGCATTGTTGAACGCAACGGTGACTGCATTACGGCCTAGATCCCCAGAATCATAAACATCCCTCGTAAACGAAACCTACTCTGGACTGGTGATGGGACAAGTAGGGTAATGCTGATGGCAAGGGCGCTACCGATTCCAATGACTGCGATCACGCACAAAAGGGGCGCCACCCAGTAGTAGCGGATTGCTTTAAGTCTTTTGTAATTAAGCTGTTTTCGTCGCTGAACAGTGATGTCAAACAGAAATGTCAACAGGAATACCTTGAAGCTGGAGGTGTGCGAGCTCGGTTGGCTCCTGTAGGAAAACGTATAGCTCATCGCCGAAAAAGGGACGGACAACACGAATAGTGTGGTGATTAGCTACAGAAGACTTTGTTTGCCAACTCCTTTTCGACACAACAGTCATGACTAACTGTTTGCTTAAAACTCATCGACATGGCTCCCTAGCCCCTCCTTTTGAGTTATTTCATATTTATCGTGACCACAATTTTTACAAACAGGTAGCAAGATTAAATCATCTTAAAGTATTGGTTCACATTGAGATCGGTCGTAAGGCTCCTTCTTTCTTAAAACTCTAATTTACTGAAAGAACGCACTAATGGAAACTAACCAATAAAGAATTCAAGGATTCTGGATTGTTTTAATAATTCCTTGCAGACTAGTCATCGTCTGCGCTGATAAATCCTCAAAATGATATGACGCATCCGAAGCGATCTTGCTAAGGCAGTTGTTGGGGTCTTTCTGGCAGAGTATCGCTGGAAAGGGAGATGGTTGTTACTCTTTGGCTTCGGGCTAACTCACCTCCATCGTTCAGCGCAATTGTGGCGATGAAGCTGGCCTGGAGTCCCGGGTTTTTGAACACCGTCTGCTTGATGAAGTCGTAGTTGAATGCGTCGTCAATCTCGGTGGCATCACTAAATCAATATCAATAAAGTGCACAAGTTGGTTTCTCACTTTGAAGCCGACATGAAGACGATCCCGAATTTGTCGAAGCCCATGTTGTAGATGTTGGTTGGGTCTGTTGTTGTGGTATTTACGACGTCTTCCATGACTCTAGAATACCATGGATAGATGGGTCACACCTAAAGGAATCTCACTCCCGAAGTGTTTTAACTGCAGTAGAGTTCTGTTGAAGCGTTAAGTCCTGCACGTCGTTGTCAAAGTTAACAGAGGAGTTCTCCGGCACGTGAAGAGGGATTACCCAAGGCAGAGCGCCATTGAGATAG
Organism: Steinernema khuongi; assembly: GCA_016648015.1. NCBI lineage: Eukaryota > Metazoa > Nematoda > Chromadorea > Rhabditida > Steinernematidae > Steinernema > Steinernema khuongi. The sequence goes on from JADLIF010001367.1 coordinate 6,289, forward strand.
AACTCCAGCCAGTTCCCATCTCCGTTTAAAGTTTTATTTCCAAGGCTGCTCAAGAAGTTGTATTCCTGAAAAAATTCAAATACGTCTCCCTTATCTTTCTATTGAACGACTTAAACTTACATCTTCAAGACAACTTGTCGTGGAACACGCGCCTCCATTCTTCCCTGGAACACTCGCATCTGCTACGAAAATAACGTTTGTCGGAAGTGGAGCTGAAATTTGAAGTTGTCAGGGAGATGTTTAGGCAATTTTGTAGGAAACCTGGTGTGGTAGTTGTAATGCCGTTTGTCGTTGTACTAGGCGTGGTCGATGATGAAGGACTCGTAGGAGTGCTGCTGGCTGTGCTCGAGCTTACAGAGCTTGTAGGGGTGCTGCTACTTGTGGTCGAGCTTGTAGAGCTTGTAGGGGTGCTGCTGGCTGTGCGCGAGCTCGTTGGAGTCGTAGGGGTGCTGCTACTTGTGGTCGAGCTTGTAGAGCTCGTTGGAGTGCCGCTGGCTGTGCTCGAGCTTGTTGGAGTCGTAGGGGTGCTGCTACTTGTGGTCGAGCTTGTAGAGCTCGTTGGAGTGCCGCTGGCTGTGCTCGAGCTTACAGAGCTTGTAGGGGTGCTGCTACTTGTGGTCGAGCTTGTAGAGCTCGTTGGAGTGCCGCTGGCTGTGCTCGAGCTTACAGAGCTTGTAGGGGTGCTGCTACTTGTGGTCGAGCTTGTAGAGCTCGTAGGAGTGCTGCTGACTGTGCTCGAGCTCGTTGGAGTCGTAGGAGTGCTGCTTGGCGTGGTGGAGCTCGTAGGAGTTGTAGAGGTACTGGTGGCAGTGCTCGAGCTTACAGAGCTTGTAGGGGTGCTGCTGACTGTGCTCGAGCTCGTTGGAGTCGTAGGAGTGCTGCTTGCTGTGCTCGAGCTTGTAGAGCTTGTAGGGGTGCTGCTTGCAGTGCTCGAGCTCGTTGGAGTCGTAGGAGTGCTGCTGCTCGTGGTCGAGCTTGTAGAGCTTGTAGGGGTGCTGCTGGCTGTGCTCGAGCTCGTTGGAGTCGTAGGAGTGCTGCTGCTCGTGGTCGAGCTTGTAGAGCTTGTAGGGGTGCTGCTGGCTGTGCTCGAGCTCGTTGGAGTCGTAGGAGTGCTGCTACTCGTGGTCGAGCTTGTAGAACTTGTAGGGGTGCTGCTGCTCGTGGTCGAGCTTGTAGAGCTTGTAGGGGTGCTGCTGGCTGTGCTCGAGCTCGTTGGAGTCGTAGGGGTGCTGCTGCTCGTGGTCGAGCTCGTAGAGCTTGTAGGGGTGCTGCTGGCTGTGCTCGAGCTCGTTGGAGTCGTAGGAGTGCTGCTACTCGTGGTCGAGCTTGTAGAGCTCGTTGGAGTGCTGCTGGCTGTGCTCGAGCTCGTTGGAGTCGTAGGGGTGCTGCTTGCTGTGCTCGAGCTCGTAGGAGTCGTAGGGGTGCTGCTTCCCGTGGTGGAAGTGGAAGGAACTGGGCTCGTGGAACTTCCACTTGTAGTTGTAGCCATGGTAGTGGTTATAGCAGCGTACGGAGGCGGTTCTGAATCAATCTATTAGCTGATTCTCCTCCTTCGGCCTTACGTATTCCGTCAACAATTTTGTTCGGTGTCGCATTATTTCCATCAATAACTTTTTGGTTTCCGTTCGGAAGATTGTACTTTGTTTTTACGTTGGGATATGTGTTCACCACAACTTGCTGATATGTCTTGTCCACGATGTTGGTCAGAACTACTCCAGCATTCTCGCAGTCGGTCAGCATAGCTGCTGTATCCCTAAACATTGTTTTTAAACGCTCAGCACACAAATACACTTACGAGTATTGGTCGACCTCAGGCGCAAACAGAGCAATGGTTTTTTCAAAGTTCGGGACTGACCGCTTGCTTCTTGTCCGGGACTTCATGATGTCTTTCTGGTAGTCGGCCATTGCTCTGAAATGTACGTTACCTACATTATATCGGCAAGCGCGTTCTTACGCTTGCTGGCTTGGGTTTCCCTTAAGTGGTACAAGATTGTCGTAGATTTTGTTGATCGCATGCAGTATTGTCGCTTGTTCTTTGATCGGATATTGGACAGTGACATCCACTCCAGGTATATGCGGAATGGCGTTTTCAGCATAGGGATTCAACTTTATGAAGCTCGTCTCCATGCCATTCTTATGCATCAGTCCCATAACCGTTTTAGTGACCAAGTTCTGAAGTAACACTTATTTCTCTAATCTTTAGTGTTGTAACATACGGAATCCGGTTTCTTCCCATTTCTTGAACCAATATTGAAGGCGACTGTGATGACCAGCGGCTCCTTCGGCTGCACGGGGGAGCCCTTACCTAAACAGGAGTACTGAACTGCAAACGTACGCGACCAACGATAAAGAAAGAGAGTTTCACGAGGGTAAACAAACAAACAAACAAACAAACAAGGGTTTAACCAGCAGGCTGGAATGACCAGCAGGCTGGAATGACCAGCGACTTACTCTCATCATGTTTGAGTCCAAAAACTAGTCCGAGGGTGATCGCAACCGCAACAAGAACCACAACGATCGCTATCCCGGAGCCGATCAGCCACCACTTCCTCTTGTTTCGTTCGAGCTCTGGCCTCATAGCGCCCTGAAATTGATCTCGGTTCAGGCAGAGTCCGCAACACGTAGAAGTCTCCAGCAACTTAACGGCCACATTCCAAAGCAGAAGCGACGCCGCCACACGCTTTATCAAATTCGATTGATTACACTTCCTGTAAAAGCGAGCGCTGTGTGTTTAGCGGCCAGGGGCGATAAGAGTGGAGCTTAAGACGGCCCGAGACAGGAACGCGTGGGGCAGTGCATTCCCGGAGGGCAGGCAAGGTCCTGATTTTTATTTAAGACGGTTTAGCTTTTCTCGCGACGGGCGTTGGCACAGACATAACTAAAGAGAAAAAGTGGTCTAAACCATTACCAAAAAACTAAACCGATTATCAGGTATGAGCTGGTCATGACAGCGTTTTGATAAGGGAAGTGTGCCGAACGGATTAAGTATTAAGTAAGCTTCTAAGAAGTGTTTCCAAACTGTGCGCAATCGTGGTCACTACAGTCATACGTATTCTGTGCCAAGATTAGGCACGATTAGCGGAATTATTGGACCCACCAAATGACCAAAAGGCAAGAAACCCTATGATACTCATGTGCACTGGGCGGAAGGCCGTAAGAACCTGGTTAGCTAGAGTTGAAGAACGGGTATTCTCGTGGATAGAACCGTTCCGCCGGTGCCAGAGCTTCAATAGGGAGAAAGAACTTCTATAACTTCACCTTTGTTTCGTAAGCCCTTTCCAGGTTGTAGGGCATGGCAGAAACGCCTTTTTTGATCTAACTGGACTCGTCATTTCCTAGCCATAAACACTGTGACCCGCGATGTAAAACGCAAATAGAATTCATAAGTGATATCATCTTTGTATAAAAACCAATAGAACCCGCAGTTTACAGCCACGAGCGGGTCAATAGTTGCGAAGCAAGAGTAACTGTACGCGGGGTTGAGACCACCAGAACGCGGTTCATTTGAAGGGAATCAAATCAAAACCGGGAAGGGCGTTAACTGTGCGCCGCCTTATCAGTTCTGACGTTGGAAATTAACTTTTCATCGAACTGAGAAAACATTTTGAAATATTCTTTCTATGGGAGGTGCCTGTCCAGCTCTGTTCCCCATTGTTGCTTCAATTCGCTATTCGATATAAGGGCGTTCACTGTTACTGTTTGCGCAACCACATCTCCGATAGGCGTCTTGTACAGTTTTATGGCCAGAAAAGGGCGTTAGCTGTCGAGTGCAACGTAGCATGCGGTGATGACAGCGAAGTCCGTTCCAAGGAGCATGCTTTCAGTTCATAGATGCGGCACGTCACCTTTTGGAGTAAGGGTGTGGCCCATTCGTCCACTGATAAGAGTGAAAGGTGCAGTGGAGGGCCCGCGGAACCCAGCGTTTTACTGCTGACGTGCAATTTTATAGTGGTGACGACAAACCATGCTTGAGTTTATGAAAGGAACAATTACTCAATTCGACAATTTACATCCGCAAGAATCAAAAAGCGGATTCCGCTGTTTATGAGGGTTCTCGGCAAGTCGCCAAGTGCCGATAAGAGTGGCATATAACCAGCCAACGAAAACAAAGCACAATTAGAGGGTTAACTGGAACCTAACCTAAAGAAAGCCTTCTCGATGAGCCGACACCATGATCCTCCAGATTTTCCTTTGATAGAAAGAAGTTCTCCGCTTGGATTTTGTTTCAGTGGAAATTTTATAATTTTACATTGTTCTTTTCAGTCGCAAGTACTTAGAGACTTTCGATTTAGCCCTGTTGCCCAAATAATTCATGTTTCGTTGTTTCCACTCACTCAGTTTCCGGTTTACGCACCAGTCACAAATTGGCACAGTCGCACTGAATCATAGGAGATTAGATGGAAAGTCAAAATCGATGACAGAAGTCAGGACGCTGATTAAGTTGATTATACCAGAGTCAGAAATGGCCAAAGGATTCATAACATTTTTGACCGCTACTTGTTCTTGTCCACGATTGGACACAATCCTCGCACATTGTTTGACTTAAGGCTTATTGTGCTTCCGCGTAGAAGCGTTTTGAAAATGGCAAATACTTCTCATAGGCACTCTCAACCATTGATAAAAGCAGTAACCTGCTTTGTATGTGGTAAATGCCAGAATGGTGATTCTACGTGGAACGTCATCGCCGGAAGCTGATAAAGACATAAATTTCGAAAATGAAATCGTGACAATAGAGGGAACGGGCACTCTGACTTAAAAGTGATTTGAGAATAGCGATGGTACCAACAACAGCAAATAAACATCGAGAAGTGGAACGCTTTAAGGAACCTCAAGTAGAATATTTGTCTCCTCAAATTGTGAGGGAATCCTCAGGCGTTTCCTTTCCTTTCTTGGCCTTGAACCAGATCTTCCTTTCTTTGTATACTGTTTATTTTCACCAACACACATTATTAAGTGATAAGTCATAGTGGAGGAGTGGAGGATGGAGCTGAGGCGGGGCTTGAAGTAGGAGACTTTGACGTGGAAGTCGTCGAGGTACTTTCATCTAAGGCAATTGTAGATGATGAAGAGCTTGTTGTGCTCCGTTCGGTGTTCTTTGAAGTAGTCGCTGATTGAGCAGTGGATGAAGTGCTCATTTCATCAGTTTCCTTATCAGTCTTGGAGGTCGTTTCCGGAGGATTCTCCATGGAACCGTTGTTGGAAGTTCTCGGAAGTAGGGTCGAGCTTAGTATCGATCTTTGGGTTTTTGATTCAGTCTTGGCCCCAGCTGTGGTTGCCAGAGTACTTGTCCCCCCTTTTTCAGCCAAAGTGCTCTCTGCTTTTCCAGCAGTGGTTACCAGTGTAGTCGTTTCTGTGGCCGTCGAACTTGAACCTAAATATTATTTTTGCTCCATAGCCTTAATATGCATCATTACCAGATTTTGAGTTTTCTTTACCCATCGTCAAAGCTAGCGTTACTCCGACAATAATTCCGGTCAACACAACTCCAGCGACGACCGTCCCAATGATTGCCAATTTGTTGACCATTTTACCCTCTAAAGTTCAAGCTTCAGCTGAAAGACTATCGGTTACGCGGATAAGGCTCCACAAAGGTATATCCGTCCTATCGTGAAACAGGCTCATAGTAGCAGCAACACCTTTGGATTATTGATGACGCGGACCTTATAGAAAAAAACTCTTAAGACTGGACCACAGAGGTGCCTTAAAAGATGGTCGATTTGTTTGGTTTGCGCTCGTGTTGTTCCACTGGAGGAGGTGAGTAAGCAACGGTTCCATGCCACTAAACACATCCGATGGTGAAGCAAATATGTATTTTCAGCATTTCGATATTTGTAAAAAGCGGGTGGTCTAAAAAATTATAAATGATGACGTGCGGATAACCTGTGAAGAAGGTGATTCAGAGCAGAGCAAGTTCCGTAAGACAAAAGAACTGGGACTGTAATGAAAATCACTGGAAAGGACTGGACCTACTTGCACGTAACAAACAAGAAGCAGGCGGATAAAAAAGTACCTTCAGGTGCATCTTGGATTCGCGGTTGAAGCCACCCCTCCAAATGTGATCGCCGTGTTTGACCTACTGTAGACGTCTTGGGGAAAGATGGGACTGCAAAGTTCTCTCTTTCTGTTGTCCAGTATGCAGCGTTTATCAAATTTCAGTTCATGTGGAGTGCCATCTTCTGGCCTCAGACTCCACTACCGGTCGTCGCTTCTCTTCTTTGATGTTCACGACTGACTCTCGCTATTTATTAGTAAACCGTTTTCCGAATGATCGTCATCTAAAAAAGGAGTAAACACGAGCATAGGTGGCACCCACAAAACGACGCGCTACATCTAATATTACACGCGGTTATCCATGGACACTCCAGCTTGAGCAACAGATTTGTTTATTGGAAATGAGAATGCTGAAGAGAGGGCATGATATCACCAAGGCAGTTCATCAATCAATATCTACACGTTTGGGGGTGTATGAGATTGGCACTTTGAGAGCAGGGTTCAGAAAGGTTCGGCCGTTTTTTCCGCTGTCACACTGGCGGACACTGAAGCGGTGGAACTCGAGAGGTGAACCTTAGATGTGGCTGTTGTTTCATTAGTAAGAGTCGTTGTAGTGGAGCCTTCCATAGTGCGATGGCTTGTGGTAGTTCTGGAGTTTGTGGTAGTGAAATCTCCCGTTGATTCGCTCAAAGTGGTGCTCGCAGTCAATGCTTTAGTGGTCGTCAAAAAAGGCAGGGATGAGCTAGCTGCCTCCGTCGTTTTAATGGGTTCAGCGCTCGTAGTTGCCTTCTGAGTGGTACCAAACGCAGTAGAAGCCGATGAGCTGCCCGCTTTCGTGGATATTTTGGGTTCTTCGCTCGTAACCGCGGTTTGAGTGGTTCTGGACGGAAGCGCTGTCGAGGAGCTGGCCACTTCCGTGGTTTCCGTGGATCTAGCGCTCGTAGCCGCCTTCTGGGTGGTACTAGGCTCAGGAGAAGCCGATGAGCTGCCGGCTTCCGTGGTACTTTTGGGTTCCTCACTTGTAGCCGCCTTCTGGGTGGTACTAGGCTCAGGAGAGGAAGCTCCCGTGGTTTCCGTGAATCCAACGCTCGTAGCCACCTTCTGGGTGGTGCTGGCGGCAGGAGAGGAAGAGGAACTGGCCACTTCGGTGGTTTCCGTGGATCCAGCGCTCGTAGCCGCCTTCTGGGTCGTACTGGGCTCTGAAGAGGAAGCTCCCGTGGTCTCCGTGAATCCAGCGCTCGTAGCCACCTTCTGGGTGGTGCTGGGCTCAGGAGGGGAAGCTCCTGTACTTTCCGTGGATCCAGCGCTCGTAGCCGCCTTCTGGGTGGTACTGGGCTCTGAAGAGGAAGCTCCTGTACTTTCCGTGGATCCAGCGCTCGTAGCCGCCTTCTGGGTGGTACTGGGCTCTGAAGAGGAAGCTCCCGTGGTCTCCGTGAATCCAGCGCTCGTAGTCGCCTTCTGGGTGCTGCTGTGCGCAGGAGAGGAGGAGGAGCCGGTTACTTCTGTCGTCTCCGTGGGCTCAACGCTCGTAGCTGCCTTCTGAGTGGTACTGGGCTCAGGAGAGGAAGCTCCTGTACTTTCTGTGGTTCCACCGTTTGTAATCTCGTTATGAGTGGTAGTGGATGGAGGAGAGGACGAGGAGCTGGTCACTCCGGTAGTTTCCGTTGGTTCAGTTGTCGTAGTAGTTTTCTGAGCGGTCTGTGTGGGCTGCTCGCTAGTGTTGTCAGCTCCTTTGATTGTGGTACTGGACGGTGCATGGGTTGTAGTGTTGATTGAATCGACGGGCACAGTGGTAGTGGATGGTGCATGTGTAGTGGTGCTGCTGCCCTTGGTACTACTTGCTATCGTGGTTGCCACCGAAGGAGGATCTTAAACATACACTGAACTACAATAGTGTTTGACCTTCCACTTACCAACGCTATGAGCAATTCTATCGGTGATGTTTTGTCCAGATCCCACTTCCTTGACGTTTGCATTCTTGATATCGTATGTTTTCTTGATGTCCTGTATGTCCACTCCTACGACGACGACGTTTGTCTGCTTCTGCACGTTTGTATTAAACACTTGTCCTGTGGATTGTGCGTCCTTCTCTCTCGCCGCAGGATTGCTAAACCGCACTGTAATTTGTACTAGAGTGCCTGAAAACTTACGTGTATTTGTCCACCGTCGGTGCAAAGAGCATGAAAGACTGAATATCCTGAGAGACTGTGGCTCCTCGTCGGTACCTTCGCGATTTGGGGTTGAGCGCGTAGTACGACTTTACAGCCCTAAACGAGGCAAGGGTATAACACGCCTTAGGAGTAGCTTAGATATATACTCGGTTTGACTGGGATTAGCATCCTTCTGCATGATGTTCTGGCTTTGGTAGAGTGAGTCAAATGTTTTCTGCAAATCCGCCTTGTTGTCAATAGAAACGAAAGGTGTAGGAGTCAAGGGCTTTTCGGCGTAAGGGGCAAATGACACGGAAAGGCCCGCCTGCGTTGGGTCGTTCTGCCATTGTCCTATCGTTTCGAGAATGAGTTCTCTTGTCTTCTGAAGTAGAATCATGTTATGCCGAAAAGGATGGTATCTTACGTTCAAGCACACTTGATTGACACACTTGTCATCATGCCTAATACCCAAGTTCACTGCAATGGTGAGTTTCTGTTGGACAGGTGAAGGGCCTACTGTAGGCTTCGCTGTTGTCGTTGAATCAGCGGATGAATGAGAAGACTTCTTCGTTCCCAGCGCGACACCCAAAGCTATAGCGATCGACGCAAGCACTAGAATAACGAGGATGACGATCGCGATAATCCAGGGCTTCCGACGGGCCACACCACCTTCTTCCCAACAGTGAGGCATCTGAAACGGGTTCGGTTCTAAGTATGAATATGCCCCCTTCTAGTGGCGCTCATGAAGGAAGTAATGAGGGGAAGTCGGCAAAGTACGTCTTATTAATCCTTTACATTGGGTTCCATGCAAAGGGGCGTCTGCGGCGGTGATAAGAGTTAAGCCGCGCCTCGGGTGGCGAGGAATCTGCTGCACACCCAAGTAGGCGTCAAGTCGCTTTTATCAAGTAATAAAACTAAGTGTGGGAAATTTGTTTGGACGGAGAAATGCGGACGCATTTAGAAATAGCGCGGACATTCCGAAATGCAAGAAGAAGGTCTGTGACGATCCGAGACGCGGCCGCTCAAAAAGCAAACATTCTGTCAGAGAAGAGCACATGCGCACGCTGAAACATAGTAACGCACACATGAGAAGCTAAGACCCATATTTGACTTATCGGGCAAGGCCATCTGATTCATAAGTTTGACTTTGCCCGATCTCAGTTTGTCCTAATGGTTAGAAGTTCTAGTTCATGAAAGTCACAGAAGAGGACTATTTTCTGTGATTTGTGCTGACCTTTCTTCGATGGGGAGATAACAAAAAGGACATTGTGGATCAGCCTTAGGTCTGCCTAAGAAGAAACTCACATATTAGTTATCACGAGATCCAGTCACACATGAGTCGCAAATGAGCACAATCGTAATGAGTCATAGGAGATTAGGGAAACGCGACAAAAAAAACGTTATCTATCCCAGTGACGTCTTAAGTAAGTCGATCAAATTTTTTCTAACATTGGTCGCTGCCGGTCCGTTTGAAAGGGCAACTTATATACGTGTAAGAATTGAATGATTCATATTTTTGCAGCGGTTACTAAAAGCCCCATTTGCTTTTACAAAATAAGATCTTACCAATGATGTTTGCCCACAAAGGTTAGTCTATCTATGTGTCATAACTTCGGTTTTCCATGGCTCATGTGTGCCTTGGCACAGTCAAACGCATTTTTCTCGTCAATAAAAAGCGTCGCTTCTCCGTGTGGCGCTGAAGCAGGTATTATTGCAATGGGAACCAATGGGACAGGGATTCGAAATAAAGCAGTGGATCACGATAGCGAAAAGGTGTCGGGAGCAGTTAATGGACGAATGCTGAAGAAGCTCCTGATGATAGTGCTTCCGATGATGGATTGGATGACATTCTTTCAATTTTCATTTCTTTCCGTTTATATCGCGTATTACGCACCTCTGCATATTCCAGGGGATATTGGTGTTATTTTTGAAAGAATAACCCCTTGAGATTCAGGCGCAGATGCACATTGCCAACTTGCCAAAAATACGTGCTATACTTCACTTTCAAAAATACTTCACTTTCCCCACAATTTTAAACGATCTTCACACATTGATTAATTTAAGGCTTGTTGTGCTTTCCCTTCGTTGTCTCTCCAATTACTACGGTAATCGCTTTAAAAATGACAAATACTTCCCAACGCTACTGATACTTGTATATCGTTTCGCCATTGTTTTCAGAGCGGGAAAACGTCACTAATTTGAAAATGGCAGTTTTTATGATCTTATGATCTAAACATCTTGCGTAAGCGGTCATCACCGGAAGATGAACGGTCATAGCCGTCATCGCTGGAAACGACGGACTTTTTGACTGGCTAAAACTTCTGATGATTTCATTTTTGGTTTCTTTTCGTTTGTTCAAGAACAGGAGCAGCACATAAACAATTCAGCAAAACTACGTCATGGTACATGTTTTCGCCACAATTCGGCACGATCTTAGCACATTCTTTGACTCAAAGTTTGCTGTCCTTCAGCGTAGAAAGCGTTTTGAAAATGACAAATGCTTCGCATAGGCACTCTCAGCGCCACTGATAAGAGCATTCACCAGCTTGCATGTCGGTTCGTCATTGTTTTCAGAGCGTGAAGACGTCAGTAATTTCAAAATGGTGGTCCCACGTAGAAGGTCATCACCGGAAGCTGATAACGACAAATAGTTCGACCGACTGAAAAGTAAATGACGACAGCAAAGAACACGAGGGTCACTTCAGGGGAAGTGTTCAGTCACTTTTCATCAATCAGAGGCCTCCAGAAGTCGAATGATTTTAGGAATAACGAGAGGAAGAAGAAGAAGACGGTGATAAGGTTAAGGAGCTTATTGTTCTGAAACTCCTACGTGTCGCAAACTCCAAATGCATAAGTGTAACTTTGATGACGAATAACGAACGTTCCCGAGATTCCAATGAAGTTCATTATTACATCAGACATGTACAAAATCGAAGAAAACAACACTTTAGTGGTTACTGTAGCTACCTGCCCGCCATGAGGATAGGCCAGTCGCTTTCGAACTTTAAGGATACCGTTGTTTAAGAGGACGAGAAGATTATGATTGGTGATGCTTTAGGGACCTCTGAAAGCTGAGTTAAGAAAGTGCAATTTGCGAAGTGTATTAATTACCTTAAAGGGTAAAAGTCGTCTCTCGCTCCGGCTGCACATTGTACTCCTGGTAGACCTTGTCGATTTTTCTCTCCAAGTAAGCGTTATCAGCTTCTAGAGCTTTGTTCTTCTCTTTTTCTTCGAGTAGCTTTGCCCCCAACTTCTTGTATTTCTCCAGAAGCGCGTTGTACTTTGTCTTACAGTTTTCAAGGGCATCTAGCGACCATTCTTCGGGGTCTGAGAGAGGTGCATCATCCATCTCTGTGCTATCGCCAACAGCAGATATTTCTTTAACTACCGCCTTCATTTCTTTCGCCTGGGTTCTGTCAGACTCATTGATCACATCGATTTCACGTTTTGCCTTGCTTTGCTTCCCAGACGATGATGGCTCACACTTCTCTATCGATTTCGCAAGCTGCTTTGGAAGATCTCTCTGAGTTGCGGGTGCCTCCTTCTTAGTAATAATAGGCAACTTATCTTCCTCAGTTGGCGACCGAGGGGGAGAATCAAAGATTTTGTTGATTTCCCTGTCGATTATGCGTTTCCTGGTGGCGCTCGGGCTACAAGCTGGAGCAGGCTTCTCTTCTCTAGTCCCGATATTTAGAAACTCTTCCATTTCTTTGTTTTCCTCTTCGGTAAAAGCTGGTAAATGGTTGGCTCGTTTGGGAGCATTCCTCCTGCTCGTGGTCGCTTTTCCACTCTCCTTAGTTCGCTTACTTGGCTTCTTCTCTTCAACGTACAGCTCCTCATCGTCTAACGGCGCCTCATCCTTCTTTCGTGTTTTTCTTGTTGCCACGGCGGGTTTCTTTGCAGCCTTCTCCGCGGTCTCCAGCTTGTCGCCATCAAGAACGGTCCTTGAGCGTGTTCGAAGTCCGTACTTTCGTTCTCCTATTGACGTCATTGTCCAGAACGGCGGAGAGCACTATGGACCCCATCCTTTAAGATTGGTAGTAGGTGTCAAATCTAGGTGTGACTTCTAGCACATCATAGCAGAACTGCTTCGCGTGCCAAGACGTTTGCTCCATAGGAAATTTCGATACATTCAGGCAAAGCGTGGTGGGACACAAATTCTACGTCCTCTTGTGGATTGAGTGGATGAATCCGCAATCCGATGAGTCCGCCTCCTCTCCAGTAGATCTATTGAGACAAGCTCATTTGCTTAACTGCACTCAAATGTTCAAGTTTTTGGTGAGCGAATTTAAGGCCTTCGTGAAGACGACATTTGAGTATTATGTGGAACTCAAAAATTTCGGTTTCTTAATTTTCATTGAATAAATTGAGTGTTTGTGAAATCGGCTCCTACAGCTCCCCACGAACCACCATTTCTTCTTGCCTGCGAAACACTGTCTACCACGAACTGTCTGCTAATCAGCTCTTCCCAGTGCCGGATGGTCACTCGAGTCAGTCGCCTCCCTTGTGATCGGTGTCACGTTCCGTTCGGTTAGTCATCGAGTGACTTCTCACAAACCACTATGTGTTCGCGTCCATTGCGTGACTGTGTCCTTGTGAGCGAAGATAGCAAAGAGTAGCCATCACTTTTCTGTATCCCGCTTTATCTTCTTTTGTTTCAGATTCTTCGTCCACAGCAGCCGACTGAAGCGGGTATGGCCCTTTGGCGCGAATCTTATGAACATGACGCGGGAGTACCCGATTATCCGCTTTGAGCTGGACGTCCAAAGCGAAATCGTAAGTTCTGCCACCCGGACATGTTTCATCCTTGCTTTAAGGTCGAACTGATCGTGAACTACATGAATAATAACGATTACTACTCGATCCTCGCCAAGTGGGAATTGAGGGACAAGCTGCTGGATGTATGTGCCGACATGCAGCTAACGGAGCTTCAGCACAAGATTCTATATACACTGTGCGAACGAATCACCCCCGCAACAGCGCTCTACGTTTGGAAGACGCTGCGTTCGGCCGACCATCCTAGCCAGGAGAAAGCATTCGACATGGTTTTGTTCCATCTGCGCGCCATGAAATCGCATCCCGACTTTCTCAGTCTTTCCTTCGAGGAATTGAAGACGCTCCTGGAGAACAAACGGCTCAACGTTTATGAAGAAACCGAAGCCTGGGAGCTGGCAAAGGCCTGGATCGACGCCAGCAAACTGGAGCGCACGGCGCATGCAAAGAAGCTCTGCTCCTTGATCCGATTCCAGACGAACCAGGAAGTCATGGCGCTCATTTCCAAAGAGCGGCTGCTTCGTCATAATGGCGTCAGTCTTAAGGACGCCGAAGTGCGTTGGCCTCGGAGGGAGCCACGGAACTTCCTTCTCGCTCTCAATGGCTGGTCTACCGGGGCGCTCGCTGACGTGGATGTCTTCTCCAACTACACTAACCGCTTCGTCAGAATGGACAAACTCGAGGACCCGGAAGCGCGCATTCAGCCGGTGGCCTACGCCACGGCGGAAGTGTTTGATGGAAAAATATTCGTACTTGGAGGAGGCGCCGCCGACCAATTCTACAGCAAGATTCGAGTCTTCGATCCTAGCAACCTCAGCTGGAGTTCTACTGTCTCCATGAGAATCCCGAGGTTAGTTGAACTTTTACGGGTCCTTTTACGTACTTGGCGGAAAAGTTCGGAGACTAAGGGATCGAAAAGGGCATCGCTGTATTATATTTTTTCCCAAACACAAGAAAATCTAATGTCGTATTTATCCAACTATTCCAGATGCTACCCCTGTTCTGCCGTGCTCAATGGAAAGCTGTATGTCATCGGAGGATTCGATGGAAGCCAACGTACCAACAGCGTTGAATTCTACGAACCGACCTTCAAAGTGTGGAAATCGGCATCGTACGAACATTTTCTGCTGCTTGTCTTATGGTCATTTTTAGACGAATGCTCGAACGTCGATCCGACGCGGCCGCAGCCGTCATGAACGGATTCATCTACGTCTTCGGAGGAGTCAGTTCCGCTACTGTTCTAGACACTGTTGAGCGTTACAACCCCACGACAAATCGCTGGGAATTCGTCGGTAACATGCCCCACAAAGCTTCTGGACTGAGCGCCGTCTCCATTGGCGATGAAATTCTTGTGATTGGTGGCAGCCAAGATGGCCTGAGGCTGAATACGGCACATCGCTTCACGAAATATCACATTTTCCGCCCTGCTGGAGAACTGAATGTGGCGAGGTTGGTCCTTAACGCAGCAAAGCTGCTTTTAACATCCGTTTAGATCTAACGCCGGCGTTTCCTACTACAACGGTAAAGTGTACGTCGCTGGAGGCTATAACCACATCGTGGGCGGGGTCGTCGACTCGGTGGAGGTGTTCGAAAATGGGCAGTGGAAGCAATGCTGTCAGCTGACGCGCGCCAAGAGCGGACTCCGATTGCTGACCGTCGAGAACTGGCCGAAACCTCCGAAGTCTCTGTACCATGTCCCGAACAGTCAATAAACTGCTATAGGCCAAGTCATTATAAATTTACGTTTAATTTAGTGCACTTCGATTACAAGAAGGACATATGACTGAAGTGATTAAGTGCTGTTCAGAGATACCAAAGTCTGCGGTCAAAATACTCGAAATCAGAACTTATGCTTATGGAGCGACAATGATTACTTACAAACATTTATTAGAATTAACCGGGAACAAAGAATAACAAGTGGAGAAAAAACAACACCAAGGCTTTAGTTGGCCTTGTCACCGCGGATTCGGCGGGCGAGCTGCATGTCATGGGGCATGATGGTGACTCTCTTGGCGTGGATGGCGCAGAGGTTGGTGTCCTCGAACAGGCCGACGAGGAAGGCCTCGGCCGCCTCCTGGAGGGCTCCTACGGCGGCGGACTGGAAGCGAAGGTCAGTCTTGAACTCTTGCGCGATCTCGCGGACGAGCCGCTGGAAGGGCAGTTTGCGGATGAGGAGCTCGGTGGACTTCTGGTACTTGCGGATCTCGCGGAGGGCGACCGTTCCCGGACGGTAACGGTGGGGCTTCTTGACTCCTCCGGTCGAGGGCGCCGTCTTACGGGCGGCCTTGGTGGCGAGTTGCTTGCGGGGCGCCTTTCCTGCGGTCGACTTGCGGGCGGTTTGCTTGGTACGTGCCATCGTAGCTGGGGATCTGTAAAGAATGACGAAACGAGGACCAAAGCTCCCTTTTATGTGAAAATTTGTGTGAAAGTGACACTTTCTGCATCGCTAGGGGACTCCCAGCGTCGCCATTGGTCGGAAGCATTGATATTCAGTGGGTTTCAGGGTTCAAGAGTGACGCCTTTTTGATGTCTTCTGTTCGAGACCTTAATCTTATTTACTGCTCAAGATAAAAATATGTTATTGTACGAAAAGAACATATGAATCGAGAACAAACGCTATTTTTTCTTCCAAAATTGGCCTAAAATATATACGACCCAAGATCCATGATGTACCCAGCTATCATTGACCTACAATCTGAAACCTTCACACGGGAAAATGTGAGAAGATTGTCGTGAAACTGTGTTGTTTGGTGCTCTGATTGTGGTGAGAGTAAATTTCCTTGCAGATGTTTACACAGATGACAGTGAAGTATCTTGTAAAGTCCCCTGTGGTCTCACAGTGATATGCTAAGGATACGATTTTATTAAAACATAGTTTCTTCATCATCATAATTTCCTGCGGTATAGTCATATTCGTCCTCGGTCGTCGTTTCCTCCAAAGTTGTCGTCGTAATTATTGCTGGCGTTGGTGAACGGTATGATGTAGTGGTGCTCGTGGGAACGACTGTTGTGGTTACGATAGTCGGATTAGAAGTCTTTGTAGTGGCTCTGGTAGTGAGATTGGGAAGGGTGGTTTTCGAATGAGTGATGGCAGTAGAGGAAGGTCTCGGCGAGACGGTAACTGGCAGTGTTTTAGACGTGCTTGCACTCCGTGTTGTGCTTCTAAAGTCGTCTTTTGTAGTCGTTGTATTTTCCAAAGAAATCGTCGTGGTTGTGGTGGCCCTAGTGCTGCTACTGCTCGTAGAGATTTCTGGAACTGTTGTGGTAGTAGTCCGAATCGTAGTAGCGCTGGCAGTAAGGTTGGGAAGGGTGGTAGTTTCTGTCGTTGTTTTCACTTGAGTGGTAGTAGAGGGTATTGTTGTTTTGGTTTGAGATACGATGGTTGAAGTCGCAGTAGAGACATCTGTAGACGTTCTGGAAGTGCTCCTTGTGGTTGACCATGTAATTGTGTGTTCAGCTGCTGTTGTCGTGGGCACTGTAGAGCTTGCTACGGGATGGCCTTGTGCAGCTGTTGTGGAAAGTGGAGGGGTGTGAGAACCCGAACCTTCGGTTGATGTATTTTTGAGATATGTTGTAGTAGACAAATGAGATGTAGTTCTGGACGTGGTAGACGTCATTGGCGCCCTCGTTGTCGCTTCTGTGCTTGATTGTGAGGATAGGTTGGTCGAACTCATTGAACTGCTTGTCGGAATTGAGTTTGCCAAGGTCGACGAAAGTATGGCCTTCGTCTCAGACGATATGGTCGGATAAGAAGCATGGACCTTCGTGCTTATTGTAGGCGAAATTGCTGTGGTTGAATGTCCAGCTGTCGATCGATCTTGATGTCTCGTGGTGGGAGTAACTGGCTTGAAGGACGTAGAAAATCCCGGCGAAGTAGACGTCAGACCTAGAGCAGAGGTTGCAGTCGATGTGGAAGGATAACCCGTGTTTGGTTCTGAAGTTATTCTGTCCTTCTGGTGTCCAGTTGTTGTTCTCTCCTGTAAAGTAGCTGTTGATGTGAACGGACTGGATCGGGCCGTGATGCTCGAGCTGTGGACAGTGTAGGCGGAGACAGTGGAAGAAGCTTGGGACGCCGCTGTTCCATGAACAGTGGTTTTATGATAGGGCGATGTGGTAGATGCTCTGGACGAGTTTGGAACTTCTGTTGTTGAACTGAAAGTGTCAGTCGATACGACAGTTGGATGTGCCGCAGAAGTGGTCGCTACAGTACTGCTTATGCTTGGTGTAGTAACGCCTGCAGTGGCAGTAGAGTGAGAAACTTGAGTTGGGACTGATGGAGCACTGGTCACGGCACTTGAAGTAGTAGAAAATTGACTTTTTGTGGTAGGTTCTGTCCGCTGTGAGACTGGCGGAACAACAGATGGAGTGAAAATGTTGGTTGTTTTCACTTTAGAAGAAGTTGAAGTGGCTCCGTTCACATTGTTTGTGGTGGTGGTGGAGATTACAGTTCGTGGTGTCTTGGTAGGAATCTGGGCTGTGGTGCGCGGCGTTGTGAGAGCCGCTGCCGAAGTGGGCACCCCATTCCTAGTTGTTGTAAGAAAAATTGCCGTAGCATTTGACACAGGAGTAGAGACTGTCGTTGAAGTGTCAGTAGGGGTAGAAGTAGTGGCTAAAATTGCAGTACTGCGTATGCTTGATGCAGTAGCACCTGTGTTAGGAGTGAAGGATGAAACTTGAGTTGGGACCGACGTTGAACCTTGTGTTGTAGATAAGGACGACGAATGTTGACCGTCAGTGGAGGGCTCAATCCGCGGCGAGATTGACGTAAGAACGGATGGGGTTAGAACGTCGCTTGTTGTCGCTTTAGGGACAATTGAAGTGGCTCCACTGACATGGTTTGGCGGATTTTTGGTAAAGAGGGCTGATGTCCTTGGCGTCCCTGTATAATGCTCGGTAGTGCTGCCGAGATATGACGTGGGAGACACAGTAATAGGCTTGGAAGACGTAGAAAACTCCGATGTGGATGGGTAACCCGTACTGATTGGTTCCGTCCTTGTTTGGTCGTTCGTTGTTGGTGCAAGCGAGTTAGATCGAACCGTGCTGCTTGAGGCAAGGACAGTGGAGACGAAGGAAGAAGATTCGGACGAAGCTCCTCCATGATAAGTAGTCTTGAGATAGGGTGATGTGGGAGATGCTCTCGTAGAGCTTGACGTTTTGGTTGCTGTAGAACTTAACGTTTCAGTTGTCACGACGACCGGATATGGTGTGGAGGTAGTCGTAAAAGTCACCGTACTGCTTAGGTTGGTGGTGTAAGTAGTGGAGGAAGACACTTGAGTTGGAACTAATGGAGAAGTGCTTATGACAAGTGAAGAGGCTGCTGTCGTGGAGTATGACGTAGAAAGTTGTCCATCAGTGGTGAGTTTTGTCACTGGCGTGAGAACGGATGAACTGGAAATCTCGGTTGTTGTCGCTTCAGGAGAAGTTGAAGCAGCGCTGCTGATGTCGCTCGTTGGATTTTTGCTGGTCCTTGGCATAACCGTAGGATCGTCGTTGGTGCTGTGAGTATAGCGCGTGGTGAAAGCTGCTGCTGAAGAGGACAACTTTTTCTTTGTTGTGGAAACCAGAGCTTCTGTGGTAGCATCTGAAGTCAGCGGTGCAGGAGAAGTTGTCGAAGCTACTGTAGTACTTCTTGAATCCGGTGTGGAATCTGATGGAATGGGAACATCGGATTTGCTAGCATTTGTTGTCCATGGAGATGCCATAGTTGTAGGTTTAGTCGTTTGTGCCTCCGTCGGTGCTACACTGGTGGTATGTAAGACGGTTGTACTCTGAGGGACCGGGGTGGTGTTGCTGGCAGTACTGGTAGGTGATGCAGTGGATCTTGGCGACGGTTGATAGGCAACGGTGGTACCTCCTGAAGATGAATGGTTCGCTGTTGAAGAAGAAGATTCCTCAGTGGCTGGAGTGGTGGACGTTTGTCTCGTGGAATTCGTCGATGAACTGGCTTCTTCTGTGATTGGTTGGACGGAACTGGGATAGGTGGATTGCAATGAAACTGTTGAAGCGCGAGTAGCGATGGAGCTGGTAGTTGCAGAATAAACAGATGTTGGTGTCGTTGAAATATCCTGTCTTGTGGTTGTAGATATTTTGATCGGCTTCGTTGCGGGAGGCATATCCGAGGGATTAGAGCTATTCTTTGGCTCGATTGTGGTAACTTCCTGAGTAGTCGAGGAAGAAGAGGGCGACATTGGGCTTACAGTATTAATTTGCGAACTAGAAGTGCCGGTACTCGGCCTTGAGCTACTGCTTGAAGCAATTGACGTGACCGAATCGGTGGTACTGTCAGAGATAGAATTGGTGGTAGTTGGGTTCAAATTGGTAGAACTGCTAGCTGTAGAAGAACTCCAATCTGTCGGACTTGTTAACCTGCTTGATGTAGAGCTCAGTGAATCTGCGGGAGTAGTTGAATCTCTCTTGTGTGAAGATGTTGTTGCCGTACTTTGCAACGCGGAAGAAGAAGATCCAGCTGTGCTTGATGAAGTAAGTACCGCAGTCGTAAGTATGGGAGACTCCGTAGAAGGCTTGAAAGTAAAGATAGCTTCGGTAGTCACGCTTGGGATGGCGGCACTTTTCGATGTGGTGATAACTTCGTTATGAGCTACTGTAGTCATAGTATTGGAAGTTGGTATGTAAGCGTAGAGTCCTGAAAATGGATAACTACTTTATCAGTATCTTCCAGCAGTTTCTTACGTGTGGAATATACAATGTTGTCCACGATATGACCATCGTATCCAATGTGACTAGTCCTTTCGCTGTACATATTTAGATCGTGCTGAGGCACATCCATTCCCACGACAATCGACTGAACAGTTTTGGAGATTCGGTGCATGTACGGGAGGGATTCTCTCATGTCTTGAGCACGTCTCTCTTCGGATCTGGAAGTCGTGTTCGAGATGCATCGCTAAGGACTCTTACCCATAGGCAGCGACTTCAGGTGTGACCATCATGAAATTCTCTATGTGTAGTGTAGAAGGATCAATTCTTCGATATGTTTTCATTCCGAGATTTGTCACATTTAAACTTTGCAAAAATCTAAAAAGAAGTGCTATTCGTATTTAAAGATTTTTTCACCCTACTTGGTCTGGTTGGGCGTAGTCGACACTGGATTGGATGTAAGATAGTGAAGCTGTTGTGCTAATTCCAAGGTGGAGTTTCTTACGAAGACGTAATTTCCTGGCTTTATTGCGACGGTCTCATCGGCGTAGGGAAGCCAGCGGACGTAGAGGTCACCGACTGATCTTCTCTCGCGCCAAATTAGTACAACAGTTGATAGGATGACACGGGTGTTCTAGATTAATGCTTTTTTATCATAGAAGCATAACAGTAATTGTTTATCTTTTCGGCTTCTTTTTTTTAAGCGGCACAATAGTGAAAAAGAAAATTTTTGGGCTTGAGTTTTCAGTCCAAAAAAATCTTGAAATCCAAGAACAGGACATCCAGATTCCGTACCGAATCACTAACTAATTGTAGCGATATGTTCGTATATATTTTACTAATCTAGCTTTAATTGTTATTTTTCTCGTTTAGCGAAGCTCACATTGAAGCAGAGAGAAGGAACAGCATCCGGTGGACAGGCTACGTTAACCGCGATCGTCAGAAACTGTCTGAATCTGGATGGTGATGGTCCAACTGCATTATGATTAAAAAGATTATGATTAAACATGAACTGATACCTTTTGCTGCGAAGGACACTCCAATGGATATGGCAAGGGATGCTGAAGTGATGAGCAGGACAACACCCAGCGCTGCTATCCAGAACCATTTTCTTTGTGAGCTTTCACTTCTCCGGAAGGCGCAAGCTCCCTGAATCATCTTTGCTCTGAAATAGGAATAGCGCCGTGGTTGTCTTGATATACAAGATCACGAGTGAGCCAAAAATGTGACTGAATCATCGAAGCAGGGAAGACCACTTATCAAAAGAGTACGTCCTTGGGAAACACCCTCTGCTTTGGAATTAGCGTTCTCAGACAGCCCAGACGGCAAACCGATCCATGACCTTGATAAGGATGTTAGTCCGGCTGAACTCGTGTAAGTCCTCTGTATTCTAGTACTTTGAAATCGAAGAAGTATGTAAGTCTTCCGGTAGATCACCTGTATCACGGTTTGGACAGTAATGTCACCTCAATTAACTTGCAACAGCGTAGAAAGGTTCCCATGATCGCATGGAATGGCAAGTGCATGTAAATAAGCGAGGAAAAGCTGATTATGAGGATTAGAGCCGTAGGTGTTGGTCGCAGTGTTTACCCGAAGACCGGAAAATCATTCCTTTAGTGGTGCACCTTATGGATCAAAGGCGAAGTAAGCGTGCAGATCTCGTGGGTGGAAATAGGATAGAAGCATAGAATTTTTGTATTCGACACACATATTACAATATTCTTAGTGTCGTGATCACGGAAGGGTGTTGTCTAATGTTTATCTTGCAAAATTGCAACAATAGCAATACATGAAGCTCATTTAAAGGAAAAATGCTATTTTTGTCTTCGTTATACCAATGAAGTTAAATCTGGTGTACATATTTGGCGATCTTATTAGACTTCTTAATGGTCACCAAATTGGAATCCTGCAAATTCAATACGCTAGCTGCCAAAAATGTTTTGAAAGTGCATTTTTCGGACGTGCAAAAGTGCACCTGAAGTACACAGGGGACAGTCTGCGATGCCCTGATTATCGTAATCCCGACGAGAAAATACGTTTTTTGCCTCCTTTAGTGACTTGATCCATCTGTTTACCTGCTCTATGAAGACTATTATTGTGTAGCGCTTCTTGATGTGGTCTTGCCACGACCGTCCTTTGACGTCACTGTTGCGACGTTTGAAGGTTGCCTTTTTTCTTGTTACGTTTATCTACCCTTCTAGGACGGTTCCACCGCGTTCCATGGCGGCTCACAGGTGAAAAATAATTTAACCACCCTATCAGTTTCGGTTTGTGTTGTTCTGTGAAGTCACAAGCAGATAAAAATCTACAGCGCACTTGTCTCGCTAACTCATTCATCAGCAGTGTTCGCTGCGACAACTTCAATAGCAACCTCCCTTCCACAATAGTTCCCATCCACACATTTCTAGAGTGTTTGCTTTTTAAAGGCAGTCATTACTCCAAACTATACCCACGAATACAGAAAAAATTTGAGTGACGGACTCAACGAAAGTACATCTTCGTCACCGGCGACCCGAACTGTGTGTGATGTGAATGATTTCTGATACCGTCTCCTAAGACGTTTCAAAATGAATGTTGATCATTCGCTGGCGGTAATCTTTGTGTTTGAGAGGTCAAACGGTCTCATCGAGCATGACACCGAACCATCCTAATGGACTCGCACTCCAAACAATGCCCACGAATTTTTGTCGTCATGGGTTTCGAGCGGAAGATTTATCGTCTCGACATCCAATGGACAAACTTCTTGAAACAATGGGTGGTCACGGTGCGCCGGGGGCGATAACATCGGAGAGTCTTTCGGCGGCGGCGGCGCATTCCGGCGGACTCCGGCCTCGAGCAGCACATCCTGAAAGCGAAACGCGTTTCGACAACGATCTCCAAATCCACACACAATATTTGGATAGTCGCCGCGTCGGCGGAAGACAGGGGTCACCGAAACGAGAAAAAACGCGACTCTCGATTTCGTTGCCCGAGGCGCGCGCCCCCGGATCTGCCTCCACGGAGCACGACGTTCGAATCTCCGCCAACGGGCGTACCGCCTTTCTGGGTCATCCGGGGCAGTCGCAAATTCGAATTGTTAACCGACCGATCACTTTGCGACTCTGCCACTTTCGTTCGTGCGTTCTTCTTCTTCTCTTCGGGGCGTTCTTCGCCGCGAGTCAAATCCAGTGCGGGAGATACCTGCGCTGGCCTCCATTCGCCTCTGACCGTCGCGAAACAATGCCTACTCCAAATTGGACTGCAATTCGATGGGATGACTTTGCTCGGCTGCGCCTTCACGATCTTTGAGTTTTATGAGTGGAGAGGAAACCATGCGCTCTACCGCACGGCTCGATTCGTGTGTTCGTTGAAACCGTTGGAGCCTGTATTTTTGCATGCACATTGGAAAGTAGCATAGGTAGTTGTGGATGTATCTCAAGCTGAGTTATCTGTGGCCCGTGCGACTTTTAGGGAACAAAGTCACGTATCATTATGCAAAAATTAGTGAAAGAACAATTACATTGTTTTATTGTTGCAATCTGCGCTTTTCGCTTTTTGTACGAATCGTAAGAATCGCAACAATTAGCACACCCAGTAGACGATTACATGCCCTCTGCTACGTCTCTGCTTCTTTTCAATTTTATAAAATTTTTTAAAATCATTTATAAATGCACAGATTACAAGCTTAGGCGAGGTTTATGTGACTTAAGAATTTTTGACGTTCGCAGACTCATGCAATGATGATCACTGCGGTTTATGTCACAGAATATTTTTGATATCAATTGTTCCAGAAACAGAGAATGCGCGAGTTCGTCGCCGTCTTCTTGGCGGTGGCCGTGCCGTTGGCAACGGCCTCATTCTGCGGCTCCACCGGAGTACCGTACTCCTTTGAGGTTCTCGCTTCCGGAGCGCCAGTTCTCGGCTGCGCGCAACCTTCCTGTGTGTTTGCGGAGAAAGACGCAAAGGAGGACAGCGAGTTCCTGGCTGACATTCAGGGACAAGTCGACGGCTACTTCCGTGAAGGCGACCGAAACACGCAGAGATACAGAAATCCTGCGGCGCCCAAGTTCGTCGCGGTGAGTGCGCTTTGGAATTAATTGCCTGGACACATGCGGGAGACGGGAATTGGGGGACTTTGGTTTTCGTCTTTCAGTGGATATCGGTGTCGGTCAAAACTGGTTTACTCGAAACTACTTCTTAGGGAGTGGTTCGGAAGGGCGTGGGATGCGACGGAGTGAAAGTGAAAACAAGGAATTGAACAGCTCTTACAGCATTTCGAAAGAATTTTTTTTGTTCCCGCAAGTTTAGGCTATAATAAAATTTTTGCTCATGAAAATGCTGAGCAAGAGGTCAAGATTCAATGCGGAGTAGCTCAGAAATTCTGACTGATATAAAAGTCTAAAAGGGGTAAAAGCAATTAAAAGTTTTTTAAAATGTGATTTTTGTGCCTTTTATTTTTGGGTGTACATTTGCATTTTAAACGTCATAATTGTATTTTTATTTGTTTTTAATTTCACTTGTTACTTCGGTTTAAAATTAAACTGCGTTCTTGTAAGTTTCTGTTCTACTTCTACGTTACGCTCAACTTTGTTAGTTTTAAAGACGCTAAAAATTTTCAAATTGCATTTTCAAATTGGCATTTTAACGTAATAATTGCATTTTTATTTATTTTTAATTTTTGGTTTGCGAAACGCAGTCCAAAATTAAACTGGGTTTCTGTAGGTAGAAAATTGACATAATAATTGTAATAGGTAAGGTTGCTACAAATTTACTTTTCTTTTCTATTTCTACGTTATGTTCGCTAAAAATTAAACAAAGGAAACTAAAATAATAGTTAGCTCACATCCCTGTATGAAGTTTCAATTCTTTTAAATTTTCAGAACTGCTCCGGCGAGTTCAACGAGCTCTCATGCGCCAAGAAGAACCAGTGGGTGGGCGGAATCGAGTACATCGACCACCCCCGACAACCGTTAGTTTATCATCGGGAAGATCAAAGTCACGGAAATGATTCAGGCTCATTCTCCAATGCTGCACGTACGAAGGACTCAAATTCTCACAGGATGTCGGTGTGACCACGGTAGGACCCGGAGAGGCGATCACTGGAGGAGAAGTGATCCGTGGTGGACGACAGATCTCGTTCGACGTCATTTCTAACGTCCGGAAAGTTGTGGAAGTTGGGAAACCCAAGAAGTAAGTAAGGATTACGATAACCTAAAATAAGGAATCCTTTAGGGTGTCATACGAGGTCACCGTCCGCAGAATGAACTGCCTTCCTGACCCCCCAGAGCCGGAAGTTAAATGTAAGTCAGGACGAGAAAAATAAGACCTAAAAAGTTACAGTCGACGCGGACGCACCGGATGCCGTGCTCAAGGTCCTTTCCTCCGCCACCGGAAGTGAAGTAGGCTCGGGCTCCAGGTTCAAGGCGGACAAGAAACCCAAGAAAGACACTTTCAAGAAGCGTGTCGCGCAGAAGACGAAGTCAGAGTCCAAGGAGAAGGACAAGGACAACAGCAACATTCTGAGCCAGGAGATCGTCAGTGCGGAACATTCCGACTTCTCCGTTTCTGGAGCCACGAACGGAAATAAGGCTCCCGCTCAGCGCGGAATTGCCCAGGTCCAAGCGGCTGCCATCAACGCCGACAAGATTGCCTCCGGAGTCATTGATTCCAACTCCCAGAGACCTGTAGTTGCTGCCCCGGACACCGACCTAACTTCGGTTCCTGCCCCTCAAACCGTTACTGCTCCTCCTCATGCTCCCGTCGCTCCGAACAACGCCGTTGTTGCAGTGCCTACTCCTGCTCCTGCCTACAACCCCTTCTTCCCATTCCCTCCCCAACCTCTCGCCTTTGGAGTCCCTTCGGCACAAGTCGCCGCCCCCATCACCCCTCCCCCTCCAACCCCGGGCTTCCCAACTATGGCGACTCCTTCCATTCCTCCTGAGCTCAAGCAGGCCATGCAAGAAGCAATGACCCCCAAGTACTACGGCCTCCCTGAGAACTTCCCCACTCTCGCCCCTCTTACCGGATTCCAGCCTCTTCCGACTCTCCCTCCCCCTCCTGCCGTTCCCCAGGCCCCTGCGCTTCCTGGATTCGCCCCTCTCCCCGCGCCGGCCACAGCCCAAGCAGCTCCCACTTTTGGTGGCTTCCCTGGATTTCCCGGGTTTCCAGCTCCGGCTCCTGTAGCTCCAGCCCCTGCCCCTGTGCCTGCTCAGCCTGCCCCTGCAGTCGCTCAAGCGGCTCCCACCTTTGGAGGCTTCCCAGGATTCCCCGGATTCCCAGCATTCCCCGCTCACACGTTCCCTCCTCCTCTCGCTCCCCACACTTTCCCTCCTCATCCTGCTCCATTCGGTGTTCCTCAACCTCAGCCCCAGGCTCCTGTCCAGGGTCCCGCCCCACCAGCCCCTGCAACGGCTCAAGCAGCGCCAACGGTGCAAGGAGCCCCCGTAGAGGAAAGCCGACCCAAACAGCAGACACTCCCTGAACTGGTCCCCCATCCGCCCTACGGCTCCCTAGAAGACATGGTCAAGGCGATCGGACTCACTGGCCATCCCGCTCCTCAGTACGCTGCTCCCTTCGGATCGCCTCACTTCATGGCCATCGGTCCCCCTCGAGTGGACCCTAACCCTCCACTTATCGCTCCTCCCACGCTGCCTCCAGTTCCCGCCGTGCCTACGCCTCCTCCAGTACCTCAGCCTCTCGTGGCTCCTGCCGCTCCGGTGGCTCCTGCCTTCCCTACTGCTCCGGCTGCCGCTCAGGGAAGCGTCCTCGCGAGTTTCCCTGGATTCCCGGCCATTCCAGTAGCTGGACTCGGTCCTTTCAGTCAGCCGACCAAAAAATAATTAGTTATGTTATTTATTACTTGTGTAAATAAACCAAAGGGGATTTGTCTGACGTTCTCAGCCGTTCATGAAGCAACACAACAAAAGCAACGCAAAGAAGGTGTCCAAATCTCATGAGAAAGACGGGAAACATGATTGAGAAAATGGAGCTCTTGACAAACCAACAATTACCGTGATAAAAAAGAATAACGTGTGTCGTTCCATGTCCGGAGATCAGACGTGCGAATTGTGTGTTTGAGATGAATGAGTTTTCTTTCTCCGTTTAGCAAGTGTGAGTGGACAAAATGGAGGAAATGCGGCAATGCGCAATTTGTGCACACAAGTTCTTGTCATTTGTTGTATCCTTATCTATCCATTCATATTTTTGTCGCTTTCTAGCAGATACACATGTTAACTTTGGCTTATCGTCAAAAAGTAAACCCACTCACTCAGCCACAAAATAGACCCGCAGCAGTTTTTGGGCTTCTGGAAGCGACCACACCCCCTAATTAATGAGCGGCGTCAACAACGAGCGCCCAAGGTCGACCACGCATTTGCATAGGCCAGCTGGATGCGATGACAGACCGCTTGGCTCATTTCCCTTGACGAGCGGCCCTATCGCTTCCGTCGACCTCATCGCTCCGACCGTTTTCGCGCACAGCTCGCGCGCCGACAAAGATCGGATCTACAGCCATGGGATTGCGGGAGCGCCGTCCGCAATCGATGCACAGCTGCTCATATTGGATTCATCATTCAATTATGGATTTTGTTTGGGGGGAACGCGGTGCAACCGACTCCCGTTTAACTTCGCCTCGCTGCACTCATGTGTCTATTCATGTCGTTATGGACCTTTATTTTGGAGCCTATTTAAATAGCTGTTGCATTTTTCAGTTGATCCAGGAGCGTACCATGTTACTGGAAAGCTTATAAAAAAGTGATTCCTGCGCCTTTCCTGCGCTGTTAATAAATTTATCCACACGACCAGCAAAGACAACTCGGTTTGAGATCTGTCAAGATCTGTTCGAGATATTAAAACATTTTTCCTCACAAGTTTCTTTTTCAAACACTGATTTTTGTGATTTGTGATTTGAACCACTGTTAGAAGCAGCATTTTTCAGCTATTGTTTTACAGTTGGTCTTCGAACCACAGCTGACTCTCAGAATTTGTCTCTTAGTTACGCTTTGCATTGGGCTGTTCCAAAAGGCACGTAGGCATCGTTTTTTGCTCCAACACGGCATAGGCAAAATTAGTGCAAGAAAATTAATTTTTGCACTGCAAGTCGTAAACCCTAGATTTGTAAAAAAATTTTATGTAAAGAGCTGTACTTCTCTAATTGGTACCAATCAGGTAAAGGCCACGAACTTCTGTGCCAACTAACAAGTTTGAAATTATTTGAGATTAAAAAAAATTTATTTTAATTTTTTGCCTTCAATTCTTGGATTTGTAAATACTTTAATGTCGAAAGCTGTAATACTCTAATTGGTATCTTCTCAAAAAAAATTTCGCACATACTGCGGAATGGAGGGAGATAGAGTAAACGACAGCCGGGAAGTATGTATATTATGGTCGAGCCCTTGGAGGTTTTACGATGGATCATAATTTTTGAGGTTGGAATACTCTGCCCTAAAATTAAAAAGCTTTTTTAGCGAGAATTCAGCTTATAAAAGATTTAAATAAACACCACAAGAGACGCATATTTATTAATTTATTTACTTTGATTTACAGCTTCTTTCTTTTCTTTAGAGATATTTTTTCCATTTTATGCAGGAACTTTGTGGTCGGGGGGCTTTACCTATTTGGCGAATGGATAATGTTTGGCGAAATGCAGAATTCACCTCCTTTCAGAGAAGTAGGGAAACAGTTGATATTGATTTTTGCCGATAAAAGCCTTAATCTTTTAGTAATAATGGCTGGCACGATTGACGAAATTCACTATTGATTTACAGTTACTTCCCCTTTGCGAGATCTTATCCTTATCCAAATAATTATTGGTTTTAACTTGATTTTGTTTAACCTTATTATCGTATTTTGCCCACGATAATTTTCAAAGGGATGATGTCGAATTCACTTCCTTCTTTGGAATTTTCAATATACCAATTTCAAGACAAGCATGTTTTGCTCAGTATGCACGAAGAAATTAAAAGTGTTATGCTGATTTTTGTGGATGAGATTGTGTTCATACCTAACAGTGTACAGTCAGTCCAGTAATAGGTTCGCTCAAATGTTTTCCTATATCTGGCTGCACACAAGTTTTAGCGGAGTGTGAGTACTGTCATTTCAAAGAACGCCGTTTTACAGCTAACTAGAAGGACACGTTGGTGGCATAAAATTTTCCTAAGCACATTTGCAAAGAAAAAATCCGGAAATCCGAGCTAAACGCCTTTTATTTGATGCAGAAATGAAGGCTGATGCTTTTCACTGTTAACCAGTAAGTGGACCTATATGGACGCACTGTAGTGTTCTAAGCTTTATCCCCACTATTCAGGTACGTTTTCTACTGTTCTATTTTCGACCTCCTGCGCTCGTGCGTGTTCGGCTTTTGTTCGCGACGTCCAATCTCGCGTCTAATCCCCAAGAAGGCGAGGTTTCCTTTGGCCGATTGCCCCTAGCAACAAACTTCTCACCGACAGCCTATGAAATCAATCTGCGGCGATGTTGTGCCTCGCGTTGATTTTGGCCACTTAGGGAGGTGCGTACCGCCCGAAATACAACACCCAAATTCCGTGTTTGTCCCTGAATGGCGTCGGTGATTGCGGCGTTTGTTTGCGCAAATACGTATGTGCGCGCGCGGAACAACAACCGGGAGTGTCAATTGGTTCGCGGCTGTTAATTATGCACATAAACGGGCTCCGCGCGCGGGTCTTCGTCTGTAAGTGAGAGAGGAGTCGACCTCGCCTAGTTGCCTAATTGGTAGGTCACATTGGTCAGCGTTGTCGAATTACGGTATCGCACACTGTGAGAAGAACAAATATGCCTGTTTCGAGTGGACTTCCTTGCCACCATATCACCATGTATGGTCATTTATTTGCATATTTCTGAGCTCGAAATGAACGTTATCAACAAGGCTCAATTTTTATTTATTTTTGTTTAATTTTTGGAGGAACTGCTTTTTTGTGCTGTTGATCTTTCGTAGATTTGGTCCCAGAGAATGCTGATGCGCCTTATTTCCGGCTTCTCGTTGCATTATAAGTACAGTACACAGACTCGATAAGGACGTTTATTTTCTTATTTTTGCTCCTATTTTTGCTCCGTTCTTATTTCGCTTGAAGTGATCTGCCATGCCTGTCTGTGAGTTGCTTCACACTATAATTTTATATGTAAAAATAGGAGGTTTCTAAATATTTGCGTATCAAGGAATCTTAGAGAGTTCATTTTTTAAAATTCATTTTACTATTTTCCAAATTACCTTAAAGCATTACGTCATTTAGTGTTCTGTATTTAGTTAAATTGCTAAGCATGCTAAAAACGGGAAAACTTGTATAGTTGCCTAAACTTGCGTTTTAGTTTTTTAAATAATTTTTATAAATGTTGAAAACAAAACGGTTACATTTTTGTGCTTGTTACATATTGTACATACTAATTTTTATAATGCGCGGAATGCATTTCAAGTTATTTGACCCACTATTTGATTTAGGATTTTCACGGGGCCGAAATTTTTGCTAGTGGCTTTTATTCTGTCAATCTTAATCACAAAGACTGATTGATACGTAAACTATTCGGCAACCACAGATTTTTAAGAAGGACATAATTCTGTATTTTTGCCCTCCCATACTTGCTTCGGCTTACCAACATTGTTTGCGCTGAGTTATGCAAGAGCACAACAACACGTCTCGTGGAAACTGGATTTTCTTGTTTCGATCCTGTCAAGTTCATTCACCCTCCGGTTGTATGGGATTTCGATCCAGCGGGGCTTGTCGGAAAACGCATTTTCCCATGGAATTAGGCTATAAGGAGGCGTGTTTTCCTTAGCGTTTCAATCGCACCGACGCGGTCTGGTCAAGCTTTCTGACTGAGGAATTTCGCAGCGAAAGCTGTGAAATTAAATGAAAGAAGAATGGCTGTTTATTGTAGTTCAAAACATCCGCTGTTTTCAAAATTAGGCATTGAAAATATTTATCATTGCACCAATTGGGCTATTAGTGAAAATATTATTGTCTGTTCTGCTTATTTTTAAATTTAATTGAGGTCTCCCTTCGCACGTATTTCACCTGGACGTTAAATTGACTTAAGACTTCAGAATGCATGTATGAGAGTCCAAAGTAGGCTGGGATTGTACCCGTCAGCACATTATTTCATCGACTTAAAGCTCATTAAAATTCAGTTTCAGCGTACTTCAGTCGCACTTCTGGAAAGGTCGTTGTGCCCAGAGAACTCCGTGAAAAGAAAATGGTTCCTTTAAAACATTTTTCATTTTTTTCCATTACCACATTGAAGCTTCTTTAAAATGTAAGAAAAATTTTTGTTGTTCAATGTTCTACGCAAAACACGGTTATGTAGATTTTTCGCTAACAGTTGTTAAAACAATTCCTTTGAAGGGAGTTCTTTGTTGTAAAGGATGGCTCTAACATTTATTTTATATACCATCGGATCTCAGGTGCGTCTCCACTTTTCCCTTCCCGTTTGCTGCGATGATAAAATTAGTCAAAAGATCCGTAGCACTGGGGCGATCATATCCTTCGTCGCCACATTCTTAGCCCAAATCCGAGCGTCCGCCCGGAAATGCCTTAGCATCGACTGAAGAGCGCGTTCGCGACAGCCCCGTAATCCAACACCAATCCGCGCATTGTTCTCCTCTCGCGCGTCGCCGGTCGCGCGTCCCTCCGAGGACGCCACTCACTCACCGTGTTATTATGTGCATACAGTCGTCCTTGGATCACCTGTTGGACGTCTATTCCATGTGGATACGCTGGGATGTGAAAATTTGGTCCTTTCAATTGCTTTGTTCTTTAGTTTATGGTAGACCTTTCGGCCACATTTATTTTTTTGGAAAACTTTTATTTTGTTCCATACATCGAAAAACTAAAATTTGTTAAATTTATTTTCGATTAAACGTCGCGATTCGTTCATATAGCATTCTTCTTTAGTCGGAAGCTGAGCAAAAAGCGTTTGTCGTGGGATCACGGGCCAACAACGATACGAATCTTTAGACGCCGGAAAAACTACCTAAAGCAACCAATAAAATTACTTTTGAAATGTATTACTTTTTAGCAAAGCTTCTACAGATTGATATACAGTTATTTTTGTACTCTTTGTACGTGAGTTTTATACCTGAAATATTGCATATAATTCAGTATTTTTTCACCGAACGCTAAACCTTTATAGGAGACCGTTTCAACGCCACCTCACTGCATCTGAAACCTTAACCTCTTTAATTATTACCTTCCTGATTGTTGACGGTGCATATTTAATTGGGAAACCAAATGACGTCGCACATGCCAGTACTCTCCCACGGTGTCCTCCGGTGTCTCCTTCATGTGGTCCAGTGTGGGCGGTATTCCTGTGGGAGAACCTTCACATTAGTCATTTGCAGGGAGAGAGAGTGACGAAAACGCCTTAAGGACGAGAGGCACTTCGGAGGCACGCGCTCGAAGAGTTTACAGCAATTCGCGGAACTAGTTTTTTCGCTCCAAATAGTTAATTCCGATTTGGCGCCCATCGATTCACACGCGGGAACTGTCACCTCGACATTTGTTGCGACTGTAATCCTCTTAGAATCATGTGACGACCGCTGGTTCCCTTTTTTGTTTGCTCTCTGCATCAGCAGGTGATTTTCAATGTCGCCGAGAAAATTTATCCTTAAGCGGAAAAGGCGCCATGAATGGCGGATTGGCTCGTTGGTCGGCTGGTCAAATGGACTCTTGCAAGTACGATTGCGCGGAAAAAGCTGCACTTTTTCGAGAATCAAAGGTTTTAGGCCTGAAACGGGATCTGAAATATTCTGTAGTCGTCTGCAAGGACAAAATCTGTATTTTAAGGAAGCAGACATCATAAACCGAATTTTTGAATTGTACTTTTTGTATTACAGACAAATATGTTTAGGTAAGCCTAAATTTTTGTGACTGTACGTCACATCCAATATCAGTTTTTTAAATGTACTTCCATGGAACCTAAACACGTTGCAATTTAATGCAATTTTGGCCTTATCATTGACCTTTGTCTGTGTACACATAGATATAAACATTTGTATTCTGAAGAGACTGACCTTAACTGTACATATTTTTAAATATGTATTTTATTTTACATTTATCCATGAATTTTCGCAATGCTTAATAATAGATAATAGAATTTTTGCTTGGTCAGCCGTTACCAACTTATAAGCCACGACAGGTATGAAGATTTTTTTGTGAGGGGTTTACATTATCTTATTGTAGAAAGGGACTGTTTGTTGATAAAAAATGTGTTGATTTTACATTTTCTCCTTAAATTAAATTTTGTAGAGCCTCCGCATTGTTCGATATAAATTGTCTTTTTGTCCTTAATCTTTCGACACATTTTTCCCAGACATTTACACAAGAATACATTTGAAAAAAAAACACAAAGAACGGATATACTAAATTTTTGGTTTTCGTACTTTCGCACATAATTTCTTTTATAATTTAGCTTTTTTTTCTTGACCCTGAGCGAATCTTTCCTGGCCTTCTGCAAAATTTTTGTTCATCAATAACGAAACATATTCTCTATTGAGATGATAAAAGTGAACTTCTTCGGCATCTACTTGAGCTCCCTGTTCCGTTAGTCTCCGTCCATGTGGAAGGTCCTTTCTCAGGTGGGCGACTCTGCCTATAAAAACAACGTGTTTTTCACCTCAAAATCCATCATTCCCGCTCCTAATAACTCTGTCTTATGCATTGAATTGACACCTCTGTTGGCGCCACTTGCAGCTCTGATTTATGACCTGGAAAGAGAACAGGCGAGTCCATCCCTCAATTTGCTCAATGGACTTCAGCCGAACGCGATGAGCATAACGATGTCGTTATCTCCGAGTGAATCATTAAAATCCCCGATTTTGAGGGTCTTCCACCGCGCACAATCACAATTCAAACATGCTTGTGGGGCGAACCTAGAAAGAAAGCCGGTGTGGGGCGATGACTTATGCCCTTTTAGGGTCGGGTCTTTTAAACGGCCGAACTTTTTGATTGTAAATGTTTTTTTCTTTATGGCGGGGACGTTCCGTTTGGGACGCTTTTCACGCAGCTATCAATCGTCCTCGTCGATGTCTCCTTGTTGAGTTGAAATGAGGGTCTCATCCCCCGGGATGCGTGCGACAATATTTTTGGCTGATTTTTTCCTGAACTGAAAAGTTAAAGTAGACTGGTAGTCTCGCAACGACAAGAAATTCAGCTTATCACACGCACATCTCGGCCGACAGGATGGAGGCTTCTCCGAGATTAGGCCTGCTCTGCTTTTTTCGCCGATTTGCATAATAACAGAGCGCAATCCCAGAGGCGTTGTTTTCCGTCAGAAAATGGAGAGCTGAGACGCATTAAAGTTTATGTGACCACTAAACTATGCGTGGGGCGCAGGACACCCCTAATCAGCCCCCCTCGTCCTAAGGTGACCAGGAGCCCTCAGGTCAGATTTTGCCTGCTTCTCTCCGTGTGTCCATTCAGACAATTGTCATTTTTGCCTCAACATCGGCGTGAAAGCATATCCATAATGGTTTTCAGATGAATTTCAGATGAATCCTTTTTTCTTAGTAATGTTTCCATAAACTGAATACTCAGTAGCTGCCCTATTGTTGTTCGTGAGTATTTTTTTGACTCACTATGCATGTGTTTTGACTGCAATTTTCAGCACAACGGTTCCTTACCAGTATACTCCATAAATGTATCTAACAGTCATTTATAATAATTTATGTATCCGTATCGATCAATTTTTGACATATATTTTCTCAAATCAGCCAGCTTTAGAAACCAGAAAATCACGTTTTCTACCTTTTCTTCTTGATTCCTTAAATTTTTGTGACACCTCCTCTAAGTCAACTTTCAATTTTGGTTGGAGGCTTCATTAAATTAAAAGACATAACATAACTTGAGAAATATTGTTCCATTGCATAGCGCGTAATTAAATTTGACCCGTTCTTTTTATTTTTTTATTTCACTTAAAAATATTCATTTTATTTACTTTCCGTTCACCAACAATTCAAAGCCCATCTCCAAGTTCCTTACAACCTTCGGACTTTCTCATATTCAAAAACATGTTTACTCATGTCGCATCTCCCACAGACGGCCAGGATCTTCCTTCCTTCCGCTTTTCTCTCAGCTTTTCGGCGAAAAACATGGTGATCGCCGCTTAAGTGCTTAATGTTGTCTCCCTCTTGCATGAGGAATATTTTACCAGCTTTGTGAAAATATAGGTATGAAAGGAAGCGGAGTATTATCCAAAGTTAGGTTTTTCCGAGCCAAAAATCCACATGGAAATTCTCGGAGAAACTATAAACATATCGCTTAAAGCATGGTTCAGCCTGTTCAGTCATATTAAGGGAAGAGTCTCCATGAAGTACATATTCCAAATGGACAATATGTGCTTCTAAGTTAAGTTGTGTTTAAAAGTGAGAGTTACGTCCAAAGAGCTTAAAAATGAGTAAAGGGCCCACAAATTAAAAAGATTCCGCCGTGCTAACTATAATTTTTTACCAGCGGATACCTAACAGAATACATAAAACCTTATCAAAAATCAACGAAGCCTAACAAGGGTCTGCGTGAAGATCGTCGAACATGAGTCAGTAGTAGCTGTGAAGAAAGGCATTCTTATTTCACCGCCTTTCTTAGCAGCCGAGAACCCAACCTATACGCCTCATCATATTCAAAACAAAAACACCTTTCTCGTCATCCTCTCTGCCGTCTTTGAACCAAACAGAGCATTCCCCTCCTTCCATCCTATCGCCTCCTTTTCATCCTTTAAAAAAACATCATTTGCGTGTTCACTCTACATAACCGCGCACAATCGTGTGCAGCAGGTGTGGGATTTAGAGTCTCGCGTCATGGAGCGGAACGTGCCGAACAAGGAAACGGAAATTGTCCCTCGGGACACAATTCGCGGAGCCAACCTGCGTTGGCATCAATCAGCCCGTTTTTTCGTCTCCTCTTTCTGGTCGCCTTTTCTTGAAACTCGATTCTTGCGACCATCTCTGTCTTGCCCAGGGCGTCTCCTTCTCCGTCTCCATCTACGGCGTCTATCGATTGAGGCTCGACCACTCTCGCGTCCCCTCAAAGGCGCACCGATCAAATTGCCCTTTTGAATAAATTGCCTAATTACTCCACTTCGAGCTCCTTGCGTCGTCTCGCTTCTTTAACCAGCTCACTCCTTAAATAGCGCCCTTTTCAGAGGAATTAAATCGTCAAGATGAGTAGCAACCTGGTGGACAGTTACAACCCGCTATACGACGCCAACCTGAGGCACTACTTCACGTCGCCGCACATGCAGCGTCACCTCAGGTCAATCGGCCTGGTACGTCATTAACACTAACCCCAACCCACAATCAGCTCCCCTAAGGGGCGTTGTTTCCGTTCACACAGGTCCAGGGTGCTATTTCGGTGGGAAAAAGCTGTTTACGCCGCTTAGTCAGCGGCCTGTGCGCGAGCTTTCTAATCCGACGTGCTGGCGATAATCCTAATCCGGCGCTTCAGCTCGACAGCAACGGAGTCCCGGTGGCGAGCAACGGCAACGTCGAGAGCGAGGTCTACTCCAGGCACTACGTGATGATGGACATGCTGCTGAGGAACCGCGAGACACAACTCATGCAGCTGGTGGATTTGCAGAGGAAGCTGGACGCCGCGGAGAAGGTCCAGAGCTACCGACGTGTCAGGGTAGGTTCGATTTTGTGACTGTGCAAAGGATAATCCACATGAAGTGAGTGTTGTATTTTTGCGGTTCACAGCTTCGTGCAGAATGCTCGTTACAACTTTTTATAAATTGGACATGGCATGGGACAAAAATAAGAAAAAGGACAAAAATGTAAATCGGAACAATCGTTTCAAAAATCTTGATGAGTCGGCCGTTCTTTACACAAGGTATTCAATATAACGTGGCCGATCTGCATTTCTTACTCACCTTCATTCAGGAAATCATCATGACATACATGTTGTGGTTACCCCTTTATTTATAAGGTGAAGAACACAAGTGGGGGTTTCAATCAAAAATATACTTCAAATACGGACGGCCTGTTCCGTTAATTCACAAAATCTTAGAGTATAGCAAGATAGTATAGCAAGATATTTCTTTATTGAAGATAAGTGACTCACAGATAAGCGTTAATTTTTGTGCCCGGAAAATATTTATCTCTGAATAGTGCAACCGAATGAATATCATGCGATGTGAAACTTTTCTTAAGGGCTGCTACCAGCAGGTGGGATATTGCCAACTCGAAAATGGAAACCGATAAATACTTATATTTTTTTACATTTTTTAAAGCATTGTCCATGATCAAAGTGATGTGTGATTAAGAGGAATTTCTTCGAAATATTTACGACACACCAAATATAAATATCTGCAAAAATAAAAGTTGTATTTTTGTCATATTCGAGCATAATGTAAAACGATACCGGAGATACACCAATGACGATTCCATCACAGTATATCGCGCTCCTTATATTAAATGGTAAAGTGCTGTTAGATCTAATTTTTGTCCTTTCAGTAGAACTCTAAAACTAAATTTAACTGTGATTTAAACGCTCTTCTTTTTTCTCGCCAATTTAAAAAATATGGTAATATAGTTTTCTTTGTTTTTTTCCTAAGATCAGGACATTTGATCGGCATTTATGAAGGCCGCTTTATGAAAACCATTTATGAAAACCTCGCGGGTTAAGCAACTTACACACATCAATAATCTCGCAACTTGACCTTTAGAGCGGTGCAGGTGGACCGGAGGCGGACCGGCGCATCCACATCTCCAGGAGCCTGTCGCGTCCTCGGGGA
>JADLIF010001368.1:0-29253 GCA_016648015.1 Steinernema khuongi
TCTCCAAGACAGCCAAGGACCTCAACCAAGTGCTACTCCGCACCCCAAGGACTTGGGCTTCCAGTCATCCATTCACATACCGACGCCCTATCCCTCGCCTACGGTTCCTTCTCCCGAGCCGAGCGATTGGATGACGAAGCCAGATCCCTCAGCCCGCTGAATCAGTCTAGAGGCCGCGTCTGTGTCTGAATCACTGTCTGTGTCTCTCTGCCTTTGTGGAATAAATTCACGCGAAGGATGAAATCGAAAAAGGAGCCACTGATGAGGTAGTCCTCTCCGTTTGCATTACTCACTGTTTGGCTGCATAGTCCAGCATCACATGAGATCGCCGAGAGACAGCTGACGGTGACTCAAGAGGTGTTTTGCCAAGTGCCGTAGTTGTGTCGAAACTCAGAGGGTGATTCGGGATACGTAAGGAGTATGTTGCAAGTCTGACGAAATGGTAGTTTTGAAACACCCAATAGGATAGTAGGAACCTAGGAACTTGTTTTCCTCAACGAACCATAACAACACCTGCTGTCTTTCATAATTATACGGATTTTCCACAGAATGATTAGAATTAGTATGTTCAATATGGTAGAGGAACCCTTCAGAGCCCGGAAGACCTTCAATTCATCATTTGTCTTAAGAGGGATTGTTACCGTAACCCAGCGCTTTAAAGGAACTTTTCCATATTGGCACTTCCTATCCAAGCTGGAAGTGGTATGGCCCACGTGAAAAACACAAACCACAGCCTACTGTAGAGTGATGGATGACGGATGGTCCATGTCCATGTCCATAGTTCTTGTTCTTGGGCCCTGGGACGGTGGCTTCCTCTGATTGTGAGAAAACAGTATATACATTTACAAAATAAATATTTTCCATGTAGATTGTGCATATCTTTGTTAGGTATGGTTCAAAGAGTCTACACAGGAACAGTTTAGAGCTGATAATGAAGTTTCATGTGTCCTGTGTTGGAACTTGTTCTGTGTTGACATCTTCTGCAATTTGCAGAAGAAAGCGAAGATAAATTCGGAGCCTATGCAGTCTATGTCTGTCGAAGCCCAGAATCGATCCCCAGGCCCTGTGGTTTTGCCCTTCAGGAGATTGTGCGACTTTGAGACTGCTTTTGATAGTGTTCTTCGCGGTCAGTGTTGTAAATTAATTATCCAAGCTTCGTTTGATGTTTACAGAATCAGAATCATGCTACATATAGCGTGGGTCAGCACTTCCATATAGCACTTTTCACCATGAATGTTCGTTTTGTGTTCCGAGACATTCCAAGCCCTTTGACCTTGTCAATAAAATTCGCCTACTGGATTTGCATTGGTCCCAAGCTTTTATCTTCCAACTCATAAGAACACTATAAGGTACACATATCGATAAAAAAATGCACTTTCGCTCTTTTCTCCCTATAGGAACATAATGCCCCCGCACTGACCCGTGACCCTTGAGTCACCGTCCGGTCCTCATAGTCGATCTCGCCGCGGTCGCGCCGCAAAAACACCTCCACCGCCGCCGTCCGCACGGTCACCGCTTGGACGGACGTTGTTTTGCAGCGAGGAAGTGACGCGAAAGGCGCCACCACCCGCTCGCACCCGTTGGAAGCGTTTTCTGGGTCGTCGGGTTTCGGAGATCCGCCGATGCCGTCGCACTTCGGAGACCGTCGGAGCCGCTATCGATCAAGAGGGGATTTGTTTATTTTAACGTTCGGCCGGGCATGCGACCTCTGAGATGGCCTTGTCACGCCGAGAGACCGCGCGGGTGGTGATTACACTCAGAAGCAGTTCCGATCTCCTTCTTCCCTTCCGTGGCTGACTTTCGTCTGTCCAGCTAAGAGATCGTCTCTTTTTTTGTCTCTTTTCGTGCTTTGAGACACAATAGTGCACGTTGCACGGCGGTGGCATTCTGACTTGTGGATGTGTCACGTGTCTGTCTCCGAGTCTCGTCTTTGTCTGCTTTTCAGCGTCTCAGACAGTTTTGTATACAAACTGTCTGTGTGGCCGCGCGGAAGCGCTTAATTTTGAAATGTAGTCTCGCTTCCGTAAACTCTTTGTAGTGTGTCACGGAGAAGAAGATGCGTTGCAGAAGTAGCTGCCGTCCATTCACTCCTGTCTGTCCATCTCGTCTTCGGCGCCTTCAAGATGGATTCTTCCTATTGCTTCTCGTGGTTTTGCAATTTTTCTTGCACGGAATGTTGTCAAAATGCCCTTTTGGACGCGCTGCGAATCGTAATCGAATACTCAGCCTGTTCGCCTTCGACAGAATCTCCCTTCTCGATGTAGAACGGTGTATTTTTTGCTCGCGGCATCGATTTCCCAGCGCTTCGTATAAACGGCGAAATGGAAGTCGATCGCCATGCACAACCCGCTACTTCCCGGCTTGTTTTCGCTCTTTTGTGACGCTGTGACACCGATTCTCTCTGTCCCAGCGGTCATCGCGCGGTTTATCTTCAGTTTGCCGCCATTTTTTCTTATCGACGCCTCCGGCAAGGTTCTTATCAACAACGCCACCGCTTCAGTGTACCAGTCGGCGCGTGATGTCTGGCTAACCGTTTCCAATTCTCTTGCAGAGGGCACCATGGCCGACGAGAATCCACCGAGAGCCTACTTCGGCCTTCTCATCTCGGTCTTGATGGTCGTAACGGGATCGATGAACACCATCGCAGCGAAGTGAGTTCTGAGGTGTTTGTTTGGGGTGTTTATGCGTGAGTTCAGGTACGCGGACAGCATCAAAGTGGATGGAAAGCTCTTCGACCACCCGTTCCTGCAGGCGACTTGCATGTTCGTCGGAGAGTTCAGCTGTTTGGTCGTCTTCTTCATCATCTACTACTTCAAACGCCACCAGTACAACAGACGCCACCGCGTGGGAGAAGGCGGCGGATCTCACGAGATTGACTCGGTGGAGTTCACCGACGACATAGCCGAGCCGCCTCACCTGCCTCAGTTCAACCCCTTCGTCTTCCTGCCTCCCGCCTGCTGCGATGTCGTCGGAACCTCGCTCATGTACATCGGACTGAACCTTACGCAGGCCTCCAGCTTCCAGATGCTTCGAGGTAAGTCATTGCGAATTGCTGGATAAGGGTTCTGGGATAGTTCAATCTTGGGCCGAACCTCACCGGTATCGTAATCCCCGATCTGATCCCGAAATCTTCAACTATCCTTCTGTCAATTTTTCGATATAACTTAGAATTATCCTTTCAGGTGCCGTCATCATCTTCACCGGCCTCCTGTCCGTCGCCTTCTTGAACTCTAAACTCAAG
This sequence comes from Steinernema khuongi, assembly GCA_016648015.1. NCBI lineage: Eukaryota > Metazoa > Nematoda > Chromadorea > Rhabditida > Steinernematidae > Steinernema > Steinernema khuongi. The sequence goes on from JADLIF010001368.1 coordinate 3,242, forward strand.
GGCTACAAGTGGCTCGGCATGGGCTTCGTCACCCTCGGTCTTGTAGTCGTAGGCCTCACGGATATCTTGTTCAGCGACAACAAGAGCACCGACATTAACGCCGTCATCACTGGTAGGTCCTTCGCGTAGACCTTGCTCACAAGTATCTACCTCTAGGCGATCTCCTGATCATCATGGCCCAGATCATCGTCGCCATCCAGATGGTCTATGAGCAGAAATACCTCGAGAAATACGACGTACCGGCGCTGTTCGCCGTCGGCCTTGAGGGTCTCTTTGGCATGACCATCCTGTCGATCCTCATGATCCCCATGTACTTCATCTACGTGCCCGACACTTTCTCGACGAACCCCTTCCACCGCCTCGAGGACGTCATCTACGCCTTCCAGGAGATGGCCAAACAGCCGAAGATCGTTTTGGCTCTCATGGGCACCGTCGTCAGCATCGCCTTCTTCAACTTTGCCGGTGTCAGCGTCACCAAGTACCTCTCGGCCACCACCCGCATGGTGCTTGACAGTGTACGCACGCTGATCATCTGGGCTGTCTCCATCCCGCTCTTCGGGGAGCACTTCCACTCCCTTCAGGTAGACAGGTCTCACCCAAGTAGACATAACTCTGTCTGTTCCAGCTCCTCGGCTTCGGTCTCCTTATCTTCGGGATGTTCGTCTACAACGATCTCATCCTCGGCCCCTTCGTCCGCTCGAAGGTGCTGCCACGAATGGGCGACAACAGCTGCACGCCCTTCTGTCTCACCTTCTGGGGTATCGATCTGGACAGCGACATCGAGCACCAACGTCTTGCCGAAGACGTCGACGACCTGGACGACGCCTGAATTGGTCCTTAAACCTTTTTATGAGCTAATCCTTATTTTTGCTTTGTATAGTTTGCAAGATTACACGTGATGCGGGATACTTATATATAAGTGTATTTATTACTAAAGGTCATTGTTCTTCATTTGGCGCAGAAGTGGATTTTTGTAAAAGATGTTTCAGGGTTACGGTAAGAGGAGTCCACGGTTACGGTAACGGATCGGGGTTTCTCGGCCGTGTCGTGCCTTTGCTCTGCACACTGCGATTGGTTATTGTTTACGGAGTGTTCGGTATGGAAAGGTGGCTGACTCACTCCATCACTGGCTCCGTTCTCTGTGATTTTGGTTGCAAATCGCTTTTCATCGTTAAATGTAACTCCACATGTCTTTGTCAAAGCGATCCGACATCTTTAGGTTACTTTTATAATCCGGAAACAGCTTTAGGACGGCAATTGGCAAGCCCTTTAAGCGCGAGTCGCATATTTCTAATCGAGGATCAACCGTGGGTACGACCAATAATTTGCTCATATTCGTCCCTCTGATAAATCCCTCTATAGCCTATAACCCAATCGTTTTCTCCACTGCATGATCCTCTGGTTTGTCAGCCACCTTCTTGTGTAACTCAAGCCATAGAAAGCTAGCACCTCCTACGACTCAGAAGCCGACAGGAGAACCACCTTCACCCTCCAAATCTTTACGATGCCAAGAACCACGTCTTCTTCGCTACATGATTCATTCCGAGCTACTGAAAGACTAGTTCCGGTCTAAGTGTACAGGGTGCCACAATAAATATCGGACGGCGATCGATCCAGTTCGCTGAATCGGAGTCGTCGTCACCGTATGTACAGAGGGGAGGTTCCAAGGGATCACAGTCTGTAGAGACTGTAGAGGTTCTGGCACATGGGCGGCGAGGTAGGCGGCGGGCTGAGGGCCTGCGAGTAGAGGGTGCAGGTGTACTGTAGCTGGGCGACCGACTCCAGGTAGCTCTTCTGCAGGTTGTCGCCGGTGATCCTGAGCTCGCTGACCTCCTTGCGGAGCTCGTCGATCTCCTGGAGGGACTGCTTCAGCGCCTGGCGCAGCAGCGTCACCTCGGACTTGATGCGCTCGCGAGATGCCCTGGAGGCGCGTCGGTTGTTCTCCTTGCGCTTCTCGGCGCGTTCGTCGGCCGAGAACTCGGACAGGTCGGTGCGAGGGTGGCGCTGTGGCTGCGGGTGGTTGGGGAGGACGCGGCCCGCCTGGGACGACGTCTCGGCCAGGAGACGGATCTGCAGTTCCGAGAGCTGGTTCTTGTTGGAGGACATAGTGTGTTCAACTGAAAAGATGCGAGTTGTTTTGGTACGGTAGCAAGAGGCGCGTGAGTGATTGATGGTTGAAGACACGGGCAAGGAGCAGTCAATAAGTAGGAGGGTAGAAGAGGACTAGGTGCAATATAGAGCCTTAGGGCTCGAGGATCTTGAGGCTCTGGGTCTTACCAGGACTACAGGTGGTGTAAGGCAGATGAGGATAGAGGACTAGGTACAAATTAGAGTCTTACATCCTTTTCTATCGGGTTGAGGCTTTGGGTGCCGTACGGGACTTAACAAGGGGATTCCCACAACTGCAGGACAGCTGGCGTGTGTCTCTCTGACTCCTACCTTGTTGTGCATGCCGTCTTATCAATGCAGCAGAAATCTGTAAATTTCAAAACACCCAGATTCTCCTTAGCACGTCTACTCATAACTCTGTCCTGGATCGCTGCTTTGATCCGATTTGGGAGGTTCACAAGATGTAAATAAAAAGCAAACATGTAAAGGCGATAATCTGAACGTGTTTGTCCACAGTGATGCGTGTTTCTCGAAAAGGGTAAACTTATTAAAACGTTGATAGACGGCGACTTCGTCTGGTTTATCTTCTCGCGGACCCTCAAGTGCCTTTTTGTGCTTTGCACAGGAGCTGGCAGGGTCTATAGGTCTATTTAAAGGACCATGGAAGTGTGCAATGTCAAAGGAGCGAAGTCTCCCGCCTCTAGTGGGTATGTAATAACCAGTTTTTGCTCGCGACTGAGTAAGATGCGCCATCTTGCACTTGCAACATAGTTAGAAGGCGTTCGATTGCCATGTGGGTAATCAACCTGAGGTGGTAGCGCAATCAGAACTCGATATGGGGTAGGATATACAGCGTATGCTCTTGGCAGGGTAAGTTCTTGAGGCCACCTTGCCTAGAACTCCAAGCACGTATCAGCTATGACCACCGTGAAGCAGACCCTCAAGCCCCTGCACATCAACACACACTTGTCCGCTCTGGAGAAGGAGCAGAGAGGAACGCCATGTGGAGCGGGAGACCGCGCAATCACAAGATCGAAGACTTCGGTCAATTGACCGCCGATCGCAGCGATTGGACGAGCAGGGACTGAAACATCATTTGACTTTCAATCGACGACTTGAAGGAGGAACCGGCGTGTCGCCGCCCTTCGCCTGGCCCCACCCCTGCGGAGTCCCATGGAACACGTTTATCTACAACGCTGACTCACACTATTTTTACACGGAGTCGCGTTTGGAAACGCCGTCCTGGAAGCAGAAGTGCCGGATGGCGAATGGCGACGGTTAGCGCCTGGCGACTGCAAGGAGAAGGAGCAAAAGATCGCACTCGGCGAACAGCACGTCCGTCGGAAGACGCGTTGTTTTGCCATACGCCCAATTCGGGCAATGTACTCACTGGCTGGCTCCGTCCGGAACCAACAACACACCCCGAAGCATGGCTGGGTGGACAGGGGAATCTCGAGAAGATGACGTGACGGCTAAATTTGGAGCAGACTTGCATCGCTGTGTTTTGTTTGCTACTTCACCCTGGGTCTGTTTTGACCAAAAATTACAGACGAGTTGACATCATCGAGAAGATAAGATCCGGTTCTTCGAAGATTCCACGGCCGAAAAAACACCCTACATGAGTTGAGGTCAAGTATGATGTCATTGGATTTGGGTGCACGTGGGTACTGGGAGAGAGAAGAGACTGTCGTCTTATGCTCTGGAGGACTGATCAACCCATAGACCACAAGATGGGCACTTCAGAAGGTTTGATTCTTTAGCACCCTGATCACTGATCTCTGCATTTACTGACACTACGATATTTCGTGTCACCCAGTAAGCAAAGCAATGTCAGTGATCTCCCCCTACATACCATACCTTTTTGACTTTATTGCATAATCACCACAACCAACACTTATTTACCACTTGGGACCGTATCCGTAGCCGTGGGGAGCTCCGTAGCCGTAGCCGGCGTCGTGTCCGTGGGCGTTACCGTATCCCTCGGAGTGGTCCTTGCCGAAGGCGTCTCCACTGGCGTGCTTCTCGTGGCCTCCGTAGCTGCTCTCCGCCCAGTCGGCCTTCTACCCGTGGGCGAACTTGTCGGCGAAGCCCTTGTCGCCGTCGTGGCCGTGCTCGCTACCGTACCCACTGCCGTATCCATAGCCGTGGTGGGGGCCATATCCGTAGCCGTGGTGGGGAGCGGCGCCATGGCCGTAGCCTCCGTAGGCGCCTCCGTGGGGCCAGAAGCCGTCGGCGAAGGCCGAGGCGACGACGAAGGCGGAGAGGACGGCGAGGAGACGAAGGGAGGACATGATGAGTGTGATGATTCCTCCGAGGGAGAGCGGAGTTTTAAGCCGGGAAAGTAGGTCGGTCGGAGACGCTTTTTGGAAGCGACGCGCTTGGAACCTGTTTGTCTTAACGCTTAATCGCGCTTCTTGTGCTTTGGGAACGGATCTGTCAGTACAAGTCCAGAGATAACCAAACCAACTTGGGAATATGGAGTCCAAAGAACTGTGTCTTTAAATCTCAAATGAGAAACGAAAAAGAAGCATATTTAAAGCAAAATAACACTCTACAACAGGCGGGAATCACTAGGAAATGGCTTCCTTTGCAGGCTTCATTACCTTTCAGCTGAAAACGTTGAAAGAAAACAAGATACACGATTGCACAACGTGGCGTTTGCAAAGTGGAGTTGTACGCGCGACTTCCAAATGCACTTGGAAATTAGCAGCAGCGTCAGTGTGTTCCCTGGGAACAGGTTGGAGCACAGATACGGCGAAGACAGCGCGCAGAAGTGAACTGGCCAGCCAAGTTGGTCCATGACTCACGGGGCTCGCAGACGCTGACTAATGAAATGAGCGGCCGAGAGCAGAACACCAACTTTACCGTCACCGTAGAATCCGGAACGCGGGTGAGTCAGCGTCATCTGTTGGACTCGGCCGAAGGATCGATCAACACGTGGCGGGAACGTGTTCCCGCAGAGGAGCCAAGGCATGTGTAGTCTTGTAAAGAGTGACTAACGCTCTCGGGATTCTCGAGTGCGTTAGTCACTATCACCTACTACCTTGTTTCCCGAGTCGGGAAACAAGGTAGTAGGTGATACGGTGCCTTCAAAACTGTCACCCATCTTTTGGTACGGGTGACGCATAACGTGATACCGGAGATGTCATTAGAAGCTTCTATTTTAAGGGTCTTATTTCTTCTTCGAAGCGCGTTTCACGCAGGTGCCATCGCAGGTGCCATGTGAACCTCTTAGCACACCCGCGAATCCGAACTCTTCACCCTTTTCGGGCATGATTGGATTCAGGTTCAAGCTTCGCAAACGACAAGAGCTGACCTCTAGATCCTTCTCTAGTTGAAAGTGGGAGTTAATTACGTTTTAGTGGCTTCATGTGGATTTCAGAGCTCTTCTTGGACTTCTTGTCTTTGCTATCAACCCTGAGGAGCCAGCACTCCGTTGAAGGTTAAAGCTCCGATGTGGGCCAAGTCTCCCACAGAAGGAGAACGGCCTAGAACAGGTGTCTTTGCTGGCGTTTCTGTTTTGGCGACGTAGAAACCAGGCTTAGTATTCTCAAATCTCTATCACAAGCAGTTCAATAACCAAGGATTTGCAGAAGAAGGGCGCGGATCAGCCGAGCTTCGTAGGTGACAGTGTTCTTGGCGTTCGTTGAGGTCGCTCCAGCTGCAGAAGCATCCTGGAGTGGACCGTCCATCTGGGTGCTGACCTCCTTGCCGTAAGCTGCAATGGATCAAAATGCTTAGAAGAACCACCCATAGACCCACCTTCGCACTGCTCCAAGAAGGAGATGCACTCCATGAGGACGTTGTCGCGGATGACGCTCATGTGCTTGGCGAGGTTCTCGATCATGGCCATAAGGCAGCGCTTGCAGTAGAACCACGTGTCCGGACTGAGCTTCCGGTCCAGCGGGTCCATCGCCTTGATGATGCGCGTGATGCCGAACTCGAAGTTCCCCTTGGAGCAGTAGAGCGTGCCGATGACGAGGTTGATGATGCAGATGTGGAGGGTCTTCTTGCTCGGGTCCGCGTTCTCCTCCTCCACCTCCACCCTGCGCATCAGGTCCTCGGCGTCCTCGTTCTCGCTGGCCATGATGTAGGCGACGCACAGGTTGGCGATGACGATGGCGCTGAGGCCGAGGAGGTCGTCCAGATGGCCCGAGACGAGCGGCGCGTAGAAGGCATTCGCCTCCTTGAACTTCTCCTGCATGAAGATCGTGTGCGCGACGTTCAGCTTCCAAGTAGGGTTGTGCTCGATGAACTCGAGACCGCGCTGCAGGATTCGCTCTACCTTAGGGTAGTCGCCCTGGTCCCACACGATCTTCGCCTGGGCCATCAGCGCAGGGACGTATCTAGGAAGGGAGGCGATTACTGTTGTTGTCTTCTGGGACTCTCTACTCCTCTAGGACCTCCCAGAGAGAGGCAGCGGACATGGCCTATGTCCAGAAGACAACGATCTGGGGAACTCACTCTTCAATCACACTTTCATAAGTGTCCACCGCCTTGTGCCTCTCCACCGTGTTCTCCGCCGTGTTCTCGATTCGCTTCTGCGCCTTGCGCAGCTGCACGACCTGCTCCGAGGAGATAAGGTCAAACTTGTTGTAGGCGTCGTTGGGAGAGGTCAGCTGAGTGATCAGAGCGTCCAAGTAGTCGAACATGCTCTGCAATGAGGGATTGTGACTCTGGATTGGCTTAAGAGGGGAGCTATCCAAGGTGATAAGGAGCATCCCAAGGAGGCACAACCGAATATGGTAGAAGGATAGAAGAAAAGCTTGATTTCAGAGCCTGAACGCTGAACCCAAAAGTGCCTTTTGTTGCTTTCTTATGGCATAAGCACCCCAGAGAGGGCAATGTCCTCCTTTTGGAAGCCTACCTGGGACAGGTGCTTGTAGGTCAGGTGCGCGTTTTCGGCCAACACGTCCGCCGCCAGTTCGTAGTACTAAAAAGAAGGACCACATCATATCCACTTGGAAGAGAGAGGATACGTCGTATTTGCAGTAGAGGAGGAGGAGGTTGCAGAAGGTCTCCGGAGGGAATGGATTCTGGGTGAGCAGGAACTGCAGCTTCGAGAAGCTCTCGTTGGGGTTCGTGTCGATGTGCACGAGCGCCTGGTTGTGGAGCGTGACGGGGTCCAGCTCGTCCTCCGACCGCGGAGGCATATCCGTGAGGGCGCTCGCCGCCTTCTCCACTAAACAAACAAGTAAGTGCCTGGCCGAGCCTTCTTGGAATATCATTGGGCTCAACAGCCAGTGTTCTCAACATTAGGTGGTCATGCTCTAGGCCTTTCTGGGTGAAATATCTTTATTGTTAGGAAGAACGGTCTAAGAAGTCCATAGACAAGCCTTCCACTCCGACGGCGAACAACGAACATCACCACTTGGGACCGTATCCGTAGCCGTGGGGAGCTCCGTAGCCGTAGCCAGCGTCGTGTCCGTGGGCGCTACCGTACCCCTCGGAGTGGTCCTTTCCGAAGGCGTCTCCACTGGCGTGCTTCTCGTGGCCTCCGTAGCTGCTCTCCGCCCAGTCGGCCTTCTCCCCGTGGGCGAACTTGTCGGCGTAGCCCTTGTCACCACCATGGCCGTGTTCGCTACCGTACCCACTGCCGTATCCATAGCCGTGGTGGGGACCGTAGCCGTAGCCGTGGTGAGGAGCGGCGCCATAGCCGTAGCCTCCGTAGGCGCCTCCGTGGGGCCAGAAGCCGTCGGCGAAGGCCGAGGCGAGGAGGAAGGCGGAGAGAACGGCGAGGAGTCGGAGGGAAGACATGAGGAGTGCGGTGGCTCCTCCGAGGGAGAGCGCGGTTATAAGTGGGAAAAGTAGGTCGCTCGGAGACGCTTTTTGGAAGCTACGCGCTTGGAACCTGTTCGTCTTTCCGCTTAATGGCGCTTCTTGTGCTTTGGGAACGGATCTTTCACCAGTAGATGGAACAATTCCATCTTCTAGGTTGCCGGAGAATCGTTCTACCGTACTTTGACATCTCAAACCGAAGGAACAGCCACTTTCCCACGCCACTCCCACATTTAGGAAAAGTAGACTCACTGTTCTTGAGTTTGTACTCGATCGCACACTTCAGGTTGCACGCCTCGATCAGCGCCGTCTCGTGAAGTAGCATGGAGTTCCCGACGGAGCGCACTTCGATGCCGTCGGAGACGAGTCCCACCGAGAGTTCTGAAGCCCATGGTTAGGGCAGAGATTAAGGCGACCTGCCTGGGTGGTCCTTGATGCCGCGGTCGATGATGTTCGTGATGAGGTTCATGGCCTTGGAGTAGTCGCGGAGCTGGTAGTGGCAGAGGGCGATGGCGTAGGCGAGGTCCGCCTTGTAGCCGACGACCTGGACGGCGCTCTGGAAGCGCTCCAGCGCCTTGGCGAAGTTCTTCTCCTTGTACTCGATGCAGGCGAGGTTCACCTCCGTGTCCGGGTCGTCCGCCGGGTACTGGTCGATGAGGATGCGCGCGTTGATGTGGTCCTCGTCGCGGTACTTGATCGCCGAGTGCAGCTTGATCACGTCGCTCATCAGCTCCGGCTCGTCGATCTGAACGAGTGGGCCCTCGCAACGAAAGCCTGTGAGTATGTACCTGAGACAGGGCGGCGATCGCCTCGGGACACATGAACGCGTTGTAGAGACTCTGCGCGTAGTAGATCTTGTAGTCGGCCACCGAGGGGTAGAGCTCTACGAGTTGTTCGTAGCACTCGGCTGCCGCTGCGAAGTCTTGCGTGTAGAAGTAGCAGTAGCCGAGGAGGCTCAGAGCACCGCGATTCTGTTACAGGGGGTTAGGTTTTATATAGATGGGCTTTAGGCTCCTAATTTAAGAGCATTCGGGAGCTTAAGTAGTCTGATGGGCCTAAAAGATCAGTTTCCGGACTGACAAGCAGGGATGAAGCGATGGATGGACTACCATAGGAAGGGAAAGGACTCACGTTGGGCTGCCTCTGGAGCTCGTGCTGAAGAACGCGCATCGCGTCTCCGTACCGGTTGTCCTTGATCTGAACTTCTCTCCGGGTCACGTCTTCGCCTTCGCCGCCGACTCACCATTCCGTAGATCGTACTCGTGAATTCGCCGTCTTTGATCGGCACGAACGCCATATCGATCGACTTCCAGAGGGAACGGAGTCGTCGGACGGCGCGCCCTGGCCGTGGTCGCCGTTTCCATGGCCACCGGTGGCGCCGGGGGGATAAGAGCGATGACTCAAGGACAAAGGAGAACGGACAATGGGATGATTGTTGGACAATTAAAGCATCCCACAGAGGAGGATTCATCGTAGCCGGCACTTGGTTTCTATCTATCAGGCGCCTTGGGTCTCTTTTCTCGTTGATGACCCTCACAGGAGCCGTGCCTAGAGGTCATTCTTTGCTATGCAAAAGCAGATTTACTTTACCATCTTTGACGGGAGACTAATTCCTTCCACGAAGTACCAACCAGCGCTGTTTTGACTCCCTTCGGTCGCACTTCATCATTGGATTACGATGGAATTGCCAAGACTTTGCATGGACGTCGTTAGAAGCCGAGGAATGGGAAAGTGTTGTGTTCCTTGCTTCTTTGATGTCCTTCATCGAGTCTTAAGTGCCTAATGAGAACTTCAAAAGGCATCTCGATCTAAGCAGTATGCCAAGCGCTGCTTGATTTATAGTTCCAGGAAAGGGTGGCGTCATTGCTTCTATTTCATCTTTCATCTCTCTCCAAATATGTTTGTGTCTTAGGCTCAGTCGCAAGGCTAACTCAAGATGACATGCGCCATGAAGCTCCCAAATAGTTCGGCATAACAAAGTTTCTCGATCATGGGAAGCTCTCAGTCGGTGTGGCTGTTTTCCGCACCCACACCCTTAGAATGCCTGTCCCTCGCTTTGTTTAGTCTAAGGAAAAGGTCGCCATTTGTGCTCCTTTGAACACTATCGACCAGTTCTCCTTTCTGTTTCGTGTTCTAAGGCGTCTCGATGTTCGGTCTCCACAAGAGCTTCTCCAAGCTCATGGCGCTGCATTGAGTTCTTGTTGTGGTGCTCGCGTTGAGGGTAAATTTGCCTTTTTTTGGTTCTAGGACAACTCAATTCAGAAAATTCCACTTCATTTACTGTAACTTAATCTAGAAGGATATAGCGCATAAACAGGAGCCTAATCTGGTAGTAGAAGTCGACCTTTTGCAGAAAGTTAGCGCTAGGAACCCGGCATAAGATCTCCTTCGGGCGGTCTCCTTGTAAGAGAGGACCTATCACCTTAAGATCGGCAAGTGCTAGTGAGCAGTATCAACCCTTTTATTTATAGCACCGCTATATTTAGTGCTGTTTTGAGAAGATGCAAACTTGAACCATCAAGAGAATGTTCGCTCCCAACCTTTCCAGCTTCCTAGCATATGGACATAAATTCCTGGTATTGACTACGAATGTTGTAGCCTGTAGCCAACTGAGGGACAAAGCCACCGTAGCCACTTACTGTTCATTCTATACATATGCTTTGTAGCTTAAGAAGTCGGCGTGTGCACTACGGGACGAACTGAAAGTGCAGATCGACGGAAACGTCACCATGTTAACCTTTAATGCTTCCTATGCGCCAGAGAACAACCTTGCCTCCCCTGGCCAACCTCGACTCTCCGAAGCTCCTTCCAAGAAGAGAGGCTCTGGTTCTCTTCTTGGAAGGAGAGAAGAGAACCCACAAGAAGTCGTGTGAAACTCGCGTGAACGCCCGTACAGGTTGGAGACGACGTTTCTCACGTCCACCTCGCCCTGTCGACCTCCTTGACATCACCGCGCCTTTTGTATGTCGCCGCCTCGGCAACTATTTGCTTAGAAGGAGAATGCGGCTTATCAGCGAGGGCCGCGTCCCCTGCTGCCAGCAAGCCGAGGAGCCTTTATCAGTCCGCGTCCATGGCTTCTCGCTTGTTGACGCTCGCAGCTCTGCTCGTCGTCTTTGGCACGTTTTCCCACGCATATTATGTAACCGACGGTAGGTGACGGCATGACGACGGTGGAGCTTGGCGTTGCCGGGTGGAGAGGCCGTGTCCACTTGGGCCACGACCGCTCGATGAATCTTTGATAAGCGTGCACTTTGGCCACACAAGGAAGCCCCGATTTAGGGAGGAAATGCAATCCGGCCGGGGGCAAGTGGAGCACTTTGGATCGGCGCTGCGTCTGCTACAACCACTACTCCGGCGAGCGGTGCGACCAGGTGACGCGCTGTCTCCACGGCCAGCTGCACAACGGAGTGTGAGTTACTATCTTCTCTGGGAGGGCGCGGCTCCATTCAGTCCGCTCGATAACAGGACATTCGAGTTTCCTGTAGGGTTTCCTGTCCTTTATTGTCTTGCCTTTAACCTTCTTTGAGAGCTAAGTGGGGGGGGGCTTTAACTGTTGGAACACGAAACTGCTTGGCGCTGCTAATCGCCTGTCGGCCCTACTCTTGTTAGCTGTAAGAATCCTCCTAATATGAAAAGCTCTGTCCTACCGTAAGATGACCCGCGTCATTTTGCTGACTGACTGACAGCATCAATTTTGTCCGTATTTTGCTGATTTTTGAAGTCGCCTTCTTCTGACTCACTGTCTGCCTTGTGAAAGTTAATGCCGCAATGCTCTTTGTGCTTTTGTATCGTTATACACAAATGCTTTTTGTATTCTATAAACAACAGCAACGTTGAAAAAACGGAATGGACATAACCTCGTCATTTGAAGCTTCTGCAGAGCCTTCTTTGTTGAAAACATGATCTTTATGCTACTTGAAGCTTTGATATAGCTGAACTGTTCCGTCCGGGTTCGTTCCGTCCTGGTATGGTCCTTTAGCGGTCCAGTAGTCGTGAATTAGCTCAAGGGATTGCGCTGGATCTTGAGGACTGGGTGTGCAAAAGAGATCATGCTTAGCCATCCTTTGGATCTTGTCCATAAACGGCCACCAGTGGCACAACCTTAGTACATAGAAACTGAACTTTGTTAGGACTACCGCACAAGCGATATTTTTGTGTTTGGAAATGTCACAGTTGAGTGTCGTAGCCTCCAAAGAGCCACACTTTCTCTCGTTCCAGTGCCATATAAACGATGTGTGCAGATGTCAACGTTCTCCTTCATTTTTTTGGGGCAAACTACGGCTGACTCACCGTCTTCCTTTGCCTCGGCAACTAGTCACAGCGTCTCCAGATGTTTTTTATATTTTTTCTTCATCACATTGCGCACCCAGATGGACGCCGTGTTCCCTGTGGTCAGGGGGCGCTGCGGGTGTCGCTGTTCGCCGACGACCACGTCGCGTGCAGACGCCATTCATTCAGTTTTTTGGGAAACCCGATCCTTCTTTCAGTCTCCGAACACATGGAAGTGTGTTCGTTTGTCTTTCGCCCCCGGTTCCTGGGTTCGTGGACAAGGACACAGACGTGTCCCCTTTCCAGAGGTCTCCTCTTTCCACTGGTCACTTGTTTCAGTTCCGGGTTCCTCGATTCTGAGTCTCTGGTCTTACAAGGGAACCCTCCTAAGTGTCCTTAGACCCTCCAGGCGTCATTTCCAAATAGTTTTGGAAGGTTGTGAGGTGCCCTTCTTAGGGTCCTACAAGAAGCCTATCTGCCGAGAATCGTCCTGATGGTCAGAAGCTTCTAGCCTCTGGTTTTCCCCATTATGGCAGTCCTACAGTAAGATTCTCCCCAGAATCCCCCTCTGACTCTAGTTGTACCTCCACCATGAGTCTCCGATACAAAATGACGACCAGCCGTCGGGCTACATCTCCTCGGTTCTGTTGTCCAAACATGTTTTGCGGCGATCATTGTTGGCCACCTGTTGTTGCGTCAAAGGGAGCAGAGGCGCGGATTCTTAGAGCGCGCCGTAAGTGACTAAGGCCAACAGCTGCTTTGCGCTTTTTCGTCTTCTCGCGCTCACTTCTTCCTTCTAGATGCCTCTGCAACTACGGCTGGCACGGCGACCTCTGCAACCAGATCTTCTGCTTCTACGGCTATTCCATCAGGAACGACACCGCCTGCGAGTGTGTCGACAAGATCGCTGGCATGTACTGTGACTCGTGCAACATCAGGTCCAGGTGGGTCCCGCCGCGAAAGCCCCTTCTTAGCGCTGGGTTCAGCACTGGGCCTCCGCTCTGTCTTCCCCAGGACAACTACGACCATGGCGAAGGACCTGTGGCGCCCGCCAAGGGAAGATACTTCATCGTCGAGATGCTCTCGGTGATGGCCGACGACCTGAAGCGCATCGTGGACAAGGTGCCCTACCTCCCGCTCTTCATCGTCGCCTCGCTGATGGTCAAGTTCACGCTCTTCGTGGACAAAGGTGAGGCTTCTTCTCTGATTGGGGTGCTCTACAGTAATGAGTCTAATGGTTTTTTTTTCAATTAAGGACTATAAAGCATTCTGAATCAATTGTATCCCTATTCTTTAAAGCTATGTAATGTCGACTCGTTGTCAGGTGGCTACTTCTAAGTACAAATCCGCGCAATAGTGGGAGCTGGTAACCTCAAGGAGGAGAATATCGCCAAAAGATGGAGCTATTCTATCCGTAATAGGCTAAAAACACGTTCAAAAGAGGGCATGTGACGCCATCTCTATCCATTCCAAAAGCACCTTGTCCTCCCACCTAGATAAGAAGCAGTTTAAGATCATGTGGACTCTGAAAAAAGCGCCTTATACTCCGTGCTGGCCTCCAGTAGGCACAAGCTCACCAGTGGATGCGTCACTGTGTCCAAACGATCACAGAGCAGGAAATCCAGCAAATAAGAACCATCGCCCCTCCCGGATGCGCTCCGTGGTTTCACTTCCTGTTCAGACTTCCAGACGCAGTGTCTGTCTAGCGCGCGTCTCGTCGTGGACGTAGACTGGAAAACTTAGACTTAGACTAGACTCATGGTGCGACGCAGACTTGGAAAACAGGAAAGGAGGAAACATTAGTGCGTTTGGGCAAACATTTTCCGTTGGACGCGGAGTCTTTCGAACTTCTACTTATGGGTTGACGGACTTTAGCGTCCGGTGGCGACCACTCTCCTTGGCCTTCGTGCTTTTGGACACTTCAGAAGGTTTGATTCTTTAGCACCCTGATCACTGATCTCTGCATTTACTGACACTACGATATTTCGTGTCACCCAGTAAGCAAAGCAATGTCAGTGATCTCCCCCTACATACCATACCTTTTTGACTTTATTACATAATCACCACAACCAACACTTATTTACCACTTGGGACCGTATCCATATCCTTGGGGAGCTCCGTAGCCGTAGCCAGCGTCGTGTCCGTGGGCGCTACCGTATCCCTCGGAGTGGTCCTTGCCGAAGGCGTCTCCACTGGCGTGCTTCTCGTGGCCTCCGTAGCTGCTCTCCGCCCAGTCGGCCTTCTCCCCGTGGGCGAACTTGTCGGCGAAGCCTTTGTCGTCGTCGTGGCCGTGTTCGCTACCGTACCCACTGCCGTATCCATAGCCGTGGTGGGGACCGTAGCCGTAGCCGTGGTGGGGAACGGCGCCATAGCCGTAGCCTCCGTAGGCGCCTCCGTGGGGCCAGAAGCCGTCGGCGAAGGCCGAGGCGAGGAGGAAGGCGGAGAGGACGGCGAGGAGTCGGAGGGAGGACATGAGGAGTGCAGTGGCTCCTCTGAGGGAAAGCGCGGTTATAAGTGGGAAAAGTAGGTCGCTCGGAGACGCTTTTTGGAAGCGACGCGCTTGGAACCTGTTCGTCTTTCCGCTTAATCGCGCTTCTTGTGCTTTGGGAACGGATCTGTCAGTACAAGTCCCTGGGCATATGAAGGTCAAATGAGAAAGATAACTCAAACAGTAAGCGTGAAGGTTTCTATGCTCCTTAAATGTGTCATGGGAGCAGAGAATCACTCAAAACTCAAAGACTCTACGTGGCGACGCTCGTTCCATAAAGTCAAAGAAGCGGATTTCCGAGACGTTCGGCGGAAGGGTTAATCGCATCCGCTGCGTCGCCGGCTAATCCTTCCGAGACTAGAAGTCGCCGTGCCTGGTTGTCGTGGAAGCGGCGTTTGTCTTTGAAAGCGCCTAATTGACTTGCCTTAGGCGTCCCTAAAGTTGTGCCACCTGTGCCCAGGCTGCTTTTAAGAGTTCGTGTGTGTCATGTGTTCCTCCTACAACGTGGATCTTGACTGCCCCCAATGGAACTGTTAGTCAGGCAGAGTTAGGACGTTTCACGATGGAGTGAGTGGTCATTTAACGATAGATTTGCTCAGAGCTTGACCTATGAGCCTACTTTTCCAAGCTCCTCTTCTGTTTAGAAGCCCAGTTTTAAAATTACAGCCGATTTGAGCGCCTTTACTCAGGTTCCCCTCCGTTCCTTAGGTCTTAAACCCCACCTCTACTTACCCTCTTTCAGCCGTCTACGTCGGCAAGCTCCATGAATGGAAGCATCGAGTCTACAACGTCTACGTCCGCCTCCAGGACATAGAACTTAGGATAGCGTCCTCTGAAACCGTTTACCGTACACCTCCCCAGCTAACCGAGCACGTTCAGCCTCCTCCCTTCAGCCCTCCGGAACTCGATTCGTGATTCAATAAACTATGCCTCTTATCAGTCGTCCTGTGATCGCCCGGCGTTGTCAGCGCCTTGTATCGCTCACCCTTGCCTCCACGTGTCACAAACAAGCTGTGCCTGTTCAGGACGTTACCAGGTTCGCCATGATGACCTCGACGCCTGAGCCCCACAACCACTGGTGGCGCCGCGCCTTCCACACCACCCGGCGCGCCTACTACCAGTGGCACATGCACCAGAGGAACGCCACCGCTCCAAACTACTTCACGCCAAGCAGGTTTGAGCCCACAAAGTCCCTTCCTATGGACACGGGCCGCTCCATGGAGTCGCCGATGGTGCACGTCGACTTCGAGAAGGTGCTCATCTATCTCGTCAACATGATCTTCTTCTACCTGTGCATCCGCCTCTTCTTCCGCTTCATGCGCCAGATGAGGGAGCGTCGCCTCCAGAGAGGTACGTTTCCTAAAGATCTTATGAAACTGGGTCTCGAAACGAACAGAAATTTGTCATTTATTCATCATTTTATTCTTCACCACGCCTTAGGTCCATAGCCATATCCGTGGGGAGCTCCGTAGCCGTAGCCGGCGTCGTGTCCGTGGGCGCTACCGTACCCCTCGGAGTGGTCCTTTCCGAAGGCGTCTCCACTGGCGTGCTTCTCGTGGCCTCCGTAGCTGCTCTCCGCCCAGTCGGCCTTCTCCCCGTGGGCGAACTTGTCGGCGAAGCCCTTGTCGCCGTCGTGGCCGTGCTCGCTACCGTACCCACTGCCGTATCCATAGCCGTGGTGGGGACCGTAGCCGTAGCCGTGGTGGGGAGCGGCGCCATAGCCGTAGCCTCCGTAGGCGCCTCCGTGGGGCCAGAAGCCGTCGGCGAGGGCCGAGGCGACGACGAAGGCGGAGAGGACGGCGAGGAGTCGGAGGGAGGACATGAGGAGTGCAGTGGCTCCTCCGAGGGAGAGCGCGGTTATAAGTGGGAAAAGTAGGTCGCTCGGAGACGCTTTTTGGAGGCGACACGCTTGGAACCTGTTCGTCTTAACGCTTAATCGCGCTTCTTGTGCTTTGCGAACGGATCTGTCAGTACAAGTCCAGAGATAACCACAGGCGTTTTGGGAACAGATCACAAAGTTTTCTTTCCAAGTATTCCCCACGTTATATGAAGGTCAATCCTTGGGCTTTGTGCTTTGGGAACGAATCTAATAGTACAAATCTATGTCGTGGCAAACAAGAACAGGTCAAGATGCTGCCAACATTTGTACCACTATTCGTGTTTCAGAGTCGCACCTGGCCACACTCAATGCTCAAATCGACGTCCTTGAACACCACGTGGAAATGCTCAATCAGGTACGGCTACCCGAAACCCTTCTTGAGCTCACAGAACCCCTTCCAGGCCAACATGCACGGCAAATGCAGCCACTGCATGATGAACGAAGGTCTGCCCAACTACGAAGACGTCGTCGCGTCCCACAGCGAAGAATCTCGCCTCCTGCCCGAGCAGCTCCCCATCGGCCTTCCCGTCCAGCAGGTCCTCCAAAGCCCTCAGGTGCCCCACTCCGGAGAGACTCAGACGACTGAAGCCAACGAAGCGGAGCCCGAGCAGAACAACGGACCCTTCTTGCACGTGTAAACGGCCGCATATCCGAGTAAATTTATTATTCATAGAACACAATTGGGATGTCGGCATGGCGTCGTCAACGGGAGAGGTTTTTCGAGATCCAGTCCATTCCTTCCTAAAACAGGACACTTTAAGAAGGGTCCTAATAAATGGCGTTTTAATCTTGATCTACTTCATGGCAGCTGGGATTTTATTATCTCAATAAAGTAGGCATTAAACCGAAATATTCGACCCAAAATACGTTTTAATGAGTCTTATAGAGACTTATAACTTCATCAGTGTAACGATGTACTTGGTGTCATTTCGAGGCAGATAATGTCCAATTCCAGTTTAAAGTTCCTTGGCCACAGCGGCTCTAGCAACCCTATTCCCCAACCACATGACCAACTAGTGGCAATTAGGTATGGGTCCGCATAAGATCAAACGATCTTATGAACGCATGTGAATACATATACTAGTCGTTCAACCCTAGTCTTAACCATGGTCAAAAAAAGAAAAAAATTGGGTGTGACGAACTAGGTGTTGACTTTTAAATTTTTTTTAGGTACAGGTCATAGCTTTACAAAATTTGCGGAATTGGATGCCCTACAATTGGCTTATGAATGCTAAAACAAGCCTAAATGTAACGCATGTGGAATGAGCTATTCAACCCTAGTATTTTCCAGGGTAAAAAGAAAGAAAAGGGGGTGCGACAAAGTGGGTGTCAAGCGCGCTGCTGGATAAAGGTGGTCGAAGGTAGGCAAAGGAAGGTAAGCAAAGGAAGAGGGCCTTAGTTTTGAATATCCATACTCGGCTACTGTTTCGAGTTATTTTCCATCAGGGATTCATTATGAATCTCGTCTCCACGCAAAAATATCTCATCGGGGTGGACCAGCTCACCTTGATGCCCTCGCCTGTGTAGGCGGAGCAGGGCTGGATCTGCCACTTGCGGTCGCGGATGTTGAGCAACTTGAGCTGGTCGGCGATGTCGCTGGAGCGGACGGCCTGTGAGAGGTCCTGCTTGTTCGCGTAGATCAGCACCGGCACGGCGTCCAGCTTCTCCTCCTCGAGCAGCTCGAACAGCTCCATCTCCGTCTCCTGGAAGCGCTTCGCGTCGCTGCTGTCGATGACGTAGATGAGGACGTCCGTGTTCTCGAAGTAGTTCTTCCAGTAGGGACGGATCTTGCGTTGCCCGCCGATGTCCCACACCTGGAACAGGGAGCCTTCATTAGGATGCTATTTCAGTGAAGGATGGTTCAACCTCTAGAGTCAGGGCTTGCAAAAGTATCTAAATTTCAAGTGGGTGTCACTGACACGAACCGAAGCTCTAGACTCCTTAAAGGGGCGACTATAAATCTCAATGGGTCTTTCAAATGAAGCGAGCAAGGATAAGCACTGATAAATAAAAAGGTTTCACGATGATCGACGATTCTTCTCAAAAGGTTTCCCACGGTCTAGCAACAAAACTCTAAGGCCGATGCACACAATGAGGTCCCTGGCTACGGCATTCACAAGAAAGGTGAGAAAGGCAGGAAATGTCGTTCTAAGTGCATCTTAAGTGTAAATTTTGCGAACTTAGGACACATTGCTTTAGTTCTAGTGGTGCCAAAGATCTTCCCGAGCATTCCCATTCCTAGAAGAATGTTCGTTTCCTAGCATGTTTTCGGTCTTCTTTCGCGATTTATTATTCTCAGAGTAGGATGACTCACTCAAGGGGAAACCGACTCAGCGCCTTTTCCATTAACGCTGAGGATTTTGTTTTCAGTCCAACAGAGTTACGAGGCTAAGGAACGTCCTTCGCTTTAAGGGCATCATCACGGAACTATGGCCACTGGACCTTCTTGACACGTCGTTCTCCCCAGCGTCTCCGTGACGAGGCCACTTTGGCGATGAATGAGAGCTTCCTGACAGCATCGATCTGCAGAGCTGCAAATTGTCGTCTCCGCCAATTTTTTTCGCTTCCTTAAAGCGTGAGCGAATCAGTGCGCACCTGCTGTGGAAGCTCGAAAAAACTGGAGGAATGTGTCCAAAGGTTTGCAAAGGGGCTGACTTCTTTCCAGAGGACTACTATAAGGAGGAACACTGAAGATGGACGCATAATATTAAAAAATTAGGCGATTGACTCTTTCAAATGGTGAAAACTCCAGTGTCCTAATATCTAGTAACCTTCTCCGCCCCTTGGCTCCTGAGAAGAAGTGGGAAGAAATCAAGAAGTCGTTAAGTCGACGGTCTTGTTCTAATGGATTCGACCTTTCATCAATTTCTCTGCCTGGAGTGATAGATCTGTTGAAACCCTATCCCAAAAGCTTTCTGAAGGAAAAATGCTCTGGGTACATCTCCAGCAAGGCTCACTCCCTCTGCTCAAGAAGCCAAGGCCACTCACGTTGAGCTTGATGTCGTCGGAGACGACGGTCTTGATGTTGAAGCCCTGAGTGGGCGTGATCTGCGCAAAGTCCTCGGCGGCGAGGCGTTTCAGGATGGTCGTCTTGCCGGCGTTGTCCAACCCGAGGAGCAGGATGCGCATCTCCTTGCCCGGCTGCGACTTGAACTTCTTCAGGATCCCGAGGAGACCCATCATGGAGCTGGCGGCGGTGCGACGACGCGGATGGCGACTGCCCGGCCGGGGGTGCGCCGCGGCACCAGTCTCCATGGCGACGCCTCGGGGCGCGCGAGCGCCCCTGTGGGACAGCTGCGTGTCCCGGCGGATTATGCAAGCAATTAATGGCGACGTTGCGCAACGCAATTTCGGAGGTCCAACGGGGTAAGGAGCGCCGATCGGTGGTCGGGAGTGCGTGAAATCGAAAGATTAATTTTTAACGAGCAGAAAGCACCGAGCGAGATGGTGTTTTCGGGTGGACACCGTCGCTTATCGAAGACTTTAAGCTTGCTGTTTACCAGTGCTCGTGTGGAGTGGAAAGGGCGCGTTCCTGGCTGACTTCTTGTCGAGCAGTACAAATCTATTGTTCTGTGGAAGCGAGCGAGAGTTTCACGGTCTGGTTAAGCCTGGCTAATGTGGCTGCTATTAGGAGCAAACAGAGGCTTTGATAAGGTCGATAGAGTTCATATCTGTTATTGTGCAGAGTTATTAAACTACCAAGGAGGTCTATGCCCTTCCGCTGTGAGAAGCGTGGCCGGCTATACCATGGATTACGGTAGGAGTCAGGACGAGGGAGAACCTCGTTTCTCAGTAGTCTCCTGCGTTTTTAATCTCACGAACCTTATGTAGGTTATTACGAAGACGTCATTCCTATGCGTCCTCGTCTCTACGTGAGCAGAGATCACTCTTGAAACCGATTATTATTGTTGTTTGCCAGATGGTCTTCCTGTTAAGGTGACGTATTCCTCACAGCTCTTTGGTCACTTTAGAGTCGACCAGCGAAAAGTGGGCTCAAACAATCCTCGGATAAGGCCAGGGATAGAGTCACATCGCCCAGTCCACCGGAGTTGACCGATCTTCATGGTCCTTGATATGAGGTAGACGAACAAGAGCCTATTTAGCCTAGGAAAGCATCTCTGAAACAACCATTCCAAAGGTCCCAAACTTGTTTGCAAAACAGCGGAGTCACGATGCAGAATCGATAGCCGTGTTTGGTCGTTGCTCCCATTTACGAGAGTGCCTCCGGTCGACCAATCGGGAAAGTGCCACGGCGGCCATCAGCCATGACATAACCTACTTCAGGGGGAAAACAGGGTTTAGATTTCACACTTGGACAGTCGGGAATAGAACGTTTGTCTTCTGTTGGAGGTTCTGTCGAATTGTCACAGTATCCTCAAAGCACGAAGCAAGCACTAAAGCAGCAATGTGATTGGTTATACGCTGAAGTAGCGAAAACGTCCATCAGAAACTGTTTAAGTGCACAATGTTAAAATACATTAAAATGGTCTGGAAAGGTGGATTGGTTTGGGAAGACGACCTTTCTACAGCAGCATCTTAGCTTCCTTGCCACGTCACAGTCATGGTATCGCATAAGCGAAGCGTCTTTCTGGCGCGCATAAAACAGCAGCGCCAAGAAGGATCTTCAGATCCTCTCCGACATGAAGCTCCTTCTGGCCCTCTGCTGCGCCTTCCTGGCCGTCATCAACGCCTTCCCTTACGGGCCTTCGTACCACTTCCCTGGCGCCTACTACGGGCACCCGGCCTACTACAATCACTACGGATATGGAGCCGGCTACTACGGGCCTCGGGGATACAGGACGTACTTGGACGGACGTGGATTCAAGAACGGGAAAAGTATTTTGGACAGATTCTTAGAAAACATCATGATCGTCCACGAGAATCCGCATCCCCGTTCGCACGTCGCTCTCCCGGGACAGTTCGGCCAAGAAGCGTCCGTTTACGAAGAGGGACGCGGGTTCAAGCAGGGAGGCGTCGATGTGAATCGGTGGCCCGCATCGCTCGGATGATTCGTCGTTGTAGTCTATTGGCGTCTCGTGCTTTGTTTGCCAATCTTGCATAAAACATAAAAAGCTGGAGAAAGTAGGACGAATTTCGGAATGAAATGAATCTCCGTTGAAACCTCTACCTAATCTGGTAAATGCTGGCCTTCTGCGTTGGAAATAGCTGAGCAGAATCCAGTGCAATAAATCCAGCGATCAATCCAATGAAAGCACTCACAATGCAGCAACGCGCTATCTAGACAGGTGACAGACTCGGTGTAGACTGTAAGTGTGCAGAGTACCAGCCTAAAGCGTCCACATGCAAGAGACTTCAGTCTAGACAGTGGCTGGAAGTTGCAAAGGCCGCTTTCTGTGCGCCTTCTGGTCAGTCGATCGGTTGCATCCGTCGAGACTGGTCGCTCCTCCACGACTCATGACTCCCGCGACTCTCGTCGTGGCCTTCTTGGTGGTGTTGGTGGGTGTCATACGTTCGACCGTAATCTAGTGTGCCTCTTTCAGGCATGCAGTGTGACCACTGCTCTCGACAGCGTCTCCACTGTCTTCAACAAGAGCGTCAACCCGTGCACCGATCTCTTCGGTCATGTGTGCGTGGACAAGCCGGAGATAGAGAAGTTCCGGGAGAGACTAGATCTTGGATTGGTCTTTACTCTCGCGACCATTTTGAAGGAGCAAGGTGGCGATCCAGTGCTCAACTCTATCCTCGAGGTGAGTGTGGTGTCGCTTCGAAGTGTATGAACCCTGGCATGATCTCTATTTCTCGTCCGTAACACAACTTATTTCTACTTCCCTTTCAGGCCGTTTACAAAGAGAACAACAAGACGAAATCTCAGAAGAGAAAATGTCGCCTGGAAGGATACGGTGTCACTGAGGCCGACATTAGAAACCAAAGCGAGTACAAGTTGGGAATGCTGCACGCGGAAACGTTCGTCCATGGACGATTTAGTGCTTTTGGCTCCCCCTTGTTTGTGTCGTGCCAAGGCGTTCACGAGACTCGAAAGAAGTGCACAGTAGACATAGAAATTGCTAATAGCGAATATCCGTTTACAGCCAATAAGAACAATGTGGAAAAATTGGGTGAATTAAAGAATCAGTTCGTGAAAGGAATGGTCGATCGCTTTGTCGAGTTGGTGGGACTTGATTTTGGAGCTGATGACTATGTGGAATACGCGGATGTCACAGCAACTGATTTGGTGCCCCTTGCAACCGAGTGGGAGAGAGGCAGCGCTATTATTCAATACATCACCAACGCTAAGAATGTATTGTTGCGTGAACTTGTTCCGAGTAACTTCTTTTGATTTAGGATGACAGTGAACGCTTGAACATTATGCGGTTCGTACACATTTTTGTTGACTCCACCTCTTTTGCTGCTTACGGCAATGTGCTCTTCGCGCACACGCTCTACACCAACAAAGATAGGTTGAACCCTGACGTTGCAGAGGAATTCGAGAGGCTGACGGTGAAGATAAAAGAAGAAATCATTCAGAACTTCCAGGTTAGTACAGTTCCTTAGTCACCTCTGGAATAAAGTCAACTTTAGGACTCGGATTGGTTAACTGAAGACGACAAGAAGAGTCTCATTGACCACATGCACTCCTTGAAGGTCAACATTGGCGTCCCTGAGAAGTACCGCAATGTGACTCTGCTGGAGGAGATGCTGCAACGCTACCGAACGGCGTTTGCGAACGCGGCACTCGATGGCAAATGCGACCTGGAGATGCTCACCAGGACTCATGGACTCGTGAGGCAGCAGCTGATCCACGAAGGCATTGGAGCGGTGAACATGCTGACGATGGGAACGGCGGCAACTGATTTCTCGATATTCTCTAAGAATTCCGCTTACTACGAGAAACGCATTGTAAGTTCTTGGTGTAGTTTCTGTCCAATGTAGCGTAACGGTAAGAACTCAGAAACTGAAAATTTTTATTCATTGCCCAATTTTCGTCGTTTATTTTGTAACTAGCAGGAACGTACACCATTTCCTTGATGCGGCCAGCGGAGGGGACATCCGTCCCGAATTGTTCGGTGTTACATCCATTTTATTTTTATCTTTTAGATATTCAACCCGGCTATTCTACACGTGCTGAACGACTACACTCTTTCTACCGGTTTCAAATACGGATTAGTAGGCACGGTGATCGGCCACGAAATCTTCCACGGATTTGGACTCGAGATGGACATGAACTACGTCAGGAAGCATCTCGCTGGAGCCGTAAGTAGACCCCATTACAAAGGGCAGCAACAGTGCTACGCCGAATTCTATGGAAACAAGAAGTTCTGCCTGCCCGGACGACAAGATGAAGAAAGCTGTCCGAATGGCCCGCACAAAGCAAACGAAGGATACTGCGACGTTGAAAGTGCTCGAGTGGTCTTTCCCTTGCTGAAGAAGGCACTTGGCGCCTCCCGCAAAAAGCGAAACCCCGAGGACACCGACTACCTTCCACTCTTCCGTTGGCGTCCACCAGGAGTTCCCGAAGAGGAGGCGCTTCTCTCCGACAACATTGAAGACGAGCTGAAGCAGTACTTCTACGGTTTTCAGTTGTACACTTGTGTTCCGAATCCCACAAAAGACGAAATTTTGGGAGAATTGACCGACGTCCATCCTCGGAACCAAATTCGAGCGAACGCCATTGCCCAGCAGATGCCCGGATTCTCAGAGATCTTCAAGTGCAAACCCGGTGAGAAGAACTATCGCGTCCGTTCGGAGGAAATGTGTGCTTTGTATTCCCATCGCCAGGATTCGGTATCCCCACCAGTTGGTACTGAAACTGAAAACCTTGTACAGCCCACAGAAGCCCAAATCAAACATTCACCTGGAACGCCGAAGTCTCGCGACCTCCTTCTTCTTCTCCTTGCGATGCTCTTTCTGTCGGTGTAATCCGTCCACCTACCAATAAAACATTTCGATATTTCTCGTTTTCCAGCGGGACACCTCAGTTGCAAAGTTAGACCTACCGCCAGGAACCGTCGCCGTATCGGTCTGCCTTTAAATGCACATTTCCTGCAAAGGGACGTTTCCGCGGCATCCTCGCTCCCTTGCTCCCTTGCCACGTCACAAACATGGTGTCGCATAAGCGAAGCATCTTTGTGGCGCGCATAAAACAGCAGCGCCAAGAAGGATCTCAACATCGTCTCCGACATGAAGCTCCTTCTGGTCCTCTGCTGCGCCTTCCTGGCCGTCATCAACGCCTTCCCTTACGGGCCTTCGTACCACTTCCCTGGCGCCTACTACGGGCACCCGGCCCACTACAATCACTACGGATATGGAGCCGGCTACTACGGGCCTCGGGGATACCCGACCTACGCGTACGGACCCGCCAACTACGGGTTCCGTCAGAACCAGCTTTATTCTCCGGTGAGGCTTGGGTGATCCTTGATTGGGAACTTGTGTTGCCTCCACCAATGTGATAAACAGCTCATATGCCTTCTTTGTCTGCACACTTAATTTGAGATATTATCCTGAGTGGGTAAACGAAGGTAATCATGTGACACCGTGGCGTCGATGTTGTCGAATAAGTTTGGCAACAGCACAGAACTGAAATGATCTGTCTTCTCTCTAAGAAAACAAATGCGTTTTGCAGCTTGCAAGGGCGTCTGTGCAACGACGTCAGAAACGGGCGCCATGAATGTGACTCTATCGCCAAAGGATACTTATCAGCTTCCCAAAACGCGCATAGCGATAATCCTAATCCTGGGACTCGAGGATCTATGGTCGATAGACTGTTTACATAGCCGGTCAAGGCGGTCAATGCCACTCTGACCCATCCGATCAGCGCCATAAACAAAGCGATCTATTGTCCCAACCTCTTTGTTTATTGCACTTGGGCGTTAACCCGCGAGAAGTGGGTGCACAATGCATCTTCGCGTCGCTGTGCCTCAATCGATCAGCTGTGAGCCGCGAGGAGGCCGGGCTGTCCGGCGATCACTGAGAGGATGCGACTAGCCGCCGCCTGGTCGCTGCTCTTGTTGGGTCTCGCCTGGGGTGACCTCACCGTGATTCACTGGTTTCCCATCGTCGACGTCCAGCAGGCCGTGTTAAGGTAATTTCAACTCGTTACTAAAGGAGAAATCGACCCAATCGCGGACCCCCTTTTAAGTCATTTTAGCGCTATAACGTAAGAAAACGTCTTTCCTTGCTTTAAGATCATCTTTGGATGATCTGAAGTGGTGATTATCCGATCAAGTTAGGCACCGAGACTTGACACTAATGGACAAGAGAACCGTTAAGAACCCTTTGGGCCCACTTTTAGTCCACAAGGAAGAGATTTCCCCATACAAGAACTGTTTATTGCCGATTTCGTAACATTTTGTATGGCGAAATCAATTGCCAGCAACGCGGTGACCTTTAGCTTCGTTCCCATCTAGGGTTGGCCCGAACCCAAAATTTTTGTCGAACCGAACCGAACCGAACTCGAACCGAACCCAATTTTCTTCGAACCGAACCGAACCGAACTCGAACCGAACCCAATTTTCTTCGAACCGAACCGAA
>JADLIF010001370.1:0-34690 GCA_016648015.1 Steinernema khuongi
AGGTCTCCTTCCTCCAGTACTACATGCTGGACATCCTCGTTCCTCTCTTCGCGGTCTGCGTCTTCCTACTTGTGACTGTGGTGTACCTAACGGCGTTCTTGCTGCGGAGGATCCTCCGACCCAGTAAGCTCAAGAATGCTTAGGATTTGTTGTTGAAATAAACAATGGTGAAACCAATGCACGTTCCTCCAACTAGCAATGAAAAGCGATGTCCCATACACTTTACACCCGACAAAGCATTACAAATATGGCTTTCAGCCTATATAAAGTGAGCTGAATTTACCTTGAATACTATTCAACGGTATAAATAACCATCAGAAAGATGTCCGATATGACCAAGCTCACCACAGAACAGGACCAGCAGGCCACAGGCTCCAATGCCTCCACAGATTGTTGTGAAAAGTCTCCATCGAAGACTGTTTTGAAGCGTCGTCGCCCTTTCGAGAATGAAGACACAAAGCCTTCCGCGCCTGACAATGTGAAGCTGACAGAGGGAGCCAAAGACCTCGCCGTTCAAGAGTCGAAGCGCAACAAGGAGAACTTCGCCCTACTCCTGGACCAACTGAAGCACGCCATTCAAGTTCAGCAGGCATGCTCCGAGCAGACGGCGCAACTCCAGATCTTGGCAGAGGCATACACGGAGAGGAGGATAAAAAGAAGGATGAAGCGGGTAAGACGCCTCGCCAAGAAGAGAGCCAGGACGGACAGGCTAGATGGCGCTTCCTGTTCAACTGGGAGTCAGGAGTCTCTGCCCTCCTCCGCGACGGAGTTCGAGAGCGAGGACTGGGTGCCGAAGAGTTCTTGTTAAAGTTTTTTGTCTATAAAACACTGAATAATTAAATCTTAAATGTAGACTGCGTTGAAGTGTATGGGAAGAAGGTTGGGAAAGTTTCAGTGATAACAACAAGTTAAGCCAGCCAATTAGGGTTGCCGAAGACCCACGACGATTGTCAGCGCCTTTTGAACTACCGCCAACCACATGTGGCGCTTATCGCCCATCGTCCTTAGTAATAAGGGTTGAGCAACTGGAGGCCTAAGCTGTCTACTGCAAAGTGGCTTTGCCAGGAGGTCATGCTCAACAGGTAGCACACACCACTGGCCTCTCCCCAGAAACTGATCCAAAGTGATCATCAAGCAGTCTGTCTTGCGAGTAAACTCAATTCGCGTCGAGACCATCAGCATTTATCCTCCACACCTCCTCGCCTTTTTGTGAAGGTTGGGGTTCCGACGGCTTCCTTCTTTCGGAGTTTATCGCTTTTCTTCTGTATTTCTTCGTTCCTTCCTTATGAACTTCCCCGTTTCCAGATGTTGCGCTCCCTGTGCGCACAGACAGGCGCCCTACGTCTGTCGGCGACGACGCTCGGCGCCGAATCGGAGCTCGCGATGGGCGCACTCCAATCGAAGCGGAATCTTCCCGCGAAGGGGACCAAGCCCCTGCCTCGACTCCTCTGGGACATGGAGGACCTGAAGAAGCAGAGCGGTGGAGAATACACCCACAAGCCGCTCCGAGTAAGACGCCTCGGAGGTCGCGACCCCGTCACGTGGCACAAGGTTCGCTTTTTGTGTCTTTGTTGTCTTATTTCTCCTTTTCCTTATTTTAGGTCAATCAGCACATCGGTGGTGGAGTCAAATTCGACTACTTTATGATCGACTTCCATCGACGAGGCCCCGACCACCCGACGGACACATACGACGAACGAGTAGGCCCCCACTTCTTCAAACCATCTTTAACAACTCCTTTTCCAGGTCCTGGAGGTTAGACGCGACCCGAACCGCTCTTCGCACATTGCCCTGGTCGCCGGCGAGAACGGGAAGCGCTGGATCTTGGCGACGGAGAACATGCAGGCCGGCCAGATCATCCGCACAAGTGGCCACATCCCTTCCAATCCGATAGTCGGCGCCGAGGGGGACAGCTATCCTCTAGGAGCGCTGGCTCCAGGGTCCATCATCAACAGCGTAGAACGCTACCCGACCGAGGACTCCGATGTCTTCATCGTGCGCTCTGGAACTTCTGCGACCGTCGTGCGCCACCAGGGCGATTACGTCGTCATCAGGGTGAGTCTTCTGGGGGTTGTCAAGTAGGAGGGTCGAAGTAGAAATCGGTAAAGATTCGAGGATGTGAGTCTTCTTGATCGAGCGTTTCCTCCTTCTTTTGAGTCTTTCTTCCTGGCTCTTCTTGTCTATCGGACGAAAGCCATCAAGCTTCATTCCTCGCATTGCAGCTTCCCCACAAGCACGAGTTCTCGCTGCACAAGACCTGCATGGCCACCGTGGGTCGGCTATCCCACGCCGACTTGGACAACAAGATCTACGGCTCGGCGCAGATGCATCGCCGTTTCGGATACAAGATGGCCAGCGGCTTGTTCCACAAGAAGGACGGATATTTCGGCCGTAAGGTCAGAGCCCTGCCACCGGTGAGGACACTCGTGGCCCCGGACCCGGAACCCCCGCGCAAGAAGGTGTACTCCTTGACGAAGGCGCAGTGCAGCGGACTCAAAGGCCCTACAGCCCAAGTGCACAACCTCGTGGATGCTGGATATACGAATCGTACTTATGCTGACTGATAGGACTTGTGGAATAGTTTATGAGTGTTAAGTTTGAATTGTTGGTTGTTTCAGTGATTACAGAAGTTTCCACGCCTCTTCTTTGTCTTCCGTGGTACTGTCTGAATTCGGTCTAGGAGAGCAATGTCTAGCCTTTGCAGAAGTTGGTTTGGAGACGTAGACTGCTCAGACAGTGTAGCTTGTAGTCGAGTAGTGAGACAAATCCCTGCAGACAAGACAGAGTGAGTGACGGTAAGTTGCGTTGCCGTAAAACTGGGTAGTTCCTCTGGTACGGTTGGTAGCCTTCTTCTTCTTTTCTTCCGTTATTTCCGCGACGTATGCTTCTGTAAGGGCACCGTAAGATGAGAGGCTATCTAGCCTGTGAATCTCAAGTGGCATCAAGTAGGCAAAGTGATGCAAAGAGAGCCATTGCTGGAAACCGATGCTAGAAGGCACTTGCACACAAAGCATTGCTTCCAACCACAAATATGGCATCGTAATCAACGATAAGTTGATTAGAGACGAACGAATCAATTCTAAGCAACTATGGCGACCCTCGAGATGTGCGCCACCCAGCTCATGAAGGATGTGACTCAAGGGGTCCGCCTTTTCCCCAGGAAGCAGAAGCCGACGGAAGAAGCCTCTTCAAGTGGAACCCTCGACCCTACCAGAGGCAGGATCGCCACTCGCCCTATGCCACTCCCAAAGAGGACCACCGAGTTCGACTTCTACGAGAAGTTCTCCGGGAACTCCTTGGAAGTGCGACGAACCCTGGAGAAGGCTTCGGCGGAGCAGCTCCGAGCCTTCGAAAAGGCGAACCCCGTTCTGAAGAAGGTGTGCACCCCACTGTGGGAGCGCCTCTGTGGCAAGAAGGTGCTCCCTACCGCGGGCGAAACCTGGAGAGATGCCTACGAGAGGTCCCTCCGTGAAGTAGAAGCCAGAGGCCAGGCCTTCCTCGAGAAGTACAAGCAACGAGCGGCCTTGGCTGGAGAGGCCAAGAAGACCCTTATACCCAAGAAGCTGCCTCCAGTACCCATGGTGGCCCCTCACCGGCTAACCCAGAAGGGCCAGAAGAAATTGGCAGCCAAGCGCTTCCGGTCCAACTCGGAGCCCGAAGACTCCAAGAAGACCTACTTGAACGGAGTCCAACGCGGATTCCTGATGAAGAAGGTCGACCGAATGACGAAGCGACGCTGAATCTCCTTCTTCGCCACTTTGTTCACTATTTGATATTTGTTATGAATAAAATCTATAAATGCAGAAACGTCTTCCAAAAATGTGTCTACTAGGAGTTTGGATCCATAGCTGTATCTCCATGGGAAAAGGGGATCAACAATTCATAGAGCTCCCTAGAGGCCTCTTGAAGAGTTGCCCAATTGTTAATCACAATCCACGCGTTGCTCTGAGGTTCTCGGAGATCGAGGTTCACACTCTACTAGTTGAAGATCTCGCATGAGGTCGCGCTTCTTTTGAGGTCTTGACCTAGGAGACAGGCGGTGCATTGGGCAGCCATTCTCCATTCTACTAGGTCTCACAACAAAAACCGAAAGTTCCTTGAGGCTTTCGACCTTTAACTTGCTTGACCACCGATGAACTTGTCGTGTTCTTTTCGCACAATAACATCGTCGTGTCCGTTTTTCCCGTGGATTTGTGCTTGTGTGTTCGCCTTCCACTATCCACTATCTTTCAGAACTGAGCACAGAATGGCGACTCATCAGGAGCAAGCGGAACCCGAAACTAGCATCCGTTGCCCGTGCGTCATTCCTTTCCCATTCATTCCTATCCATGTATTTCAGGAGCGAGTCACTCATTTTGGCGACGGACGGGTCCCGCGCACTGCTTAAGGTCATCCAAGCCAAGGTAACTTCTAAGTTTACGTATTATTATGCCTTTATTGTGTGCTTGCAGACGAAATTTCTGGAAACAATGGGCACCTACCGTAATGGCTGTCATTGGATGCATCCTTTGGAAGCTATCTTCTTGATGAACACTAACAACGCGATCATCATGCACAATGATGTGCCACTGACAAGGCAGGAATGCCGCTATTTACTAGAGCTGCACAACATTCCTTGGTCCACCTATGTGGCCTACAAGCTCCTGAGAGACCGTGGATACTGCATCCGCGTGAAGAAGTGAGTGACATTGTGCTTGTCGTGCTTTGTTCTTGTTTTTACGGTTCTTGACTTCCGCTACAGTTTCTGTCGAACGTCCTCGACTTCGGCTACAGTATCTATCGGGACTCCGCAAATGCAGATTAATCATATCACCATTATAGTTTTTCTTGCAGGAATGCGTATCTCGACATCTACAGTCCTGAAGGCTACACGATTCAAAGTAAAAGTGTGCTCCGCAAGCACAGAGTGATCTGCTGTGGGTAAGTAATACAGTAGCATTTGGATCTCTTTATCTTGACTCTATTTTCAGCTGTGAAGAGCTGCAATGCACTTCTCTGGGCATTCTGATCAGATTGTCATCGGACGGGAACGGATCATCGGTGATTCTTGCTCGGATACGGAATGAACGCGTCATTTTCTGCACCGTTAGAAGTGGAAATTTCGACACGACAGAGTTGTAACTCGCTGGTTATGTTTGTTTATTGTTATTTGAAATCTAGTACATTTGTATGGATCTACTTGCTCACCACTTGTCAACAGCTCAAAATGCGATGTGTTGTGAAGACTGATGGCCTGAGGATGAAGGAGTTGTTTGGGGAGGGGCGTAAGGTGTGGATTCCACACCTTACGCTTGGAGACGCATGGAGACTCTCCATGCGTCTCCACAGAATAGGCACCACAGAGCGAGGATTCATACAGGCAGAGAGGGTGGAGCTTCGGGTCAAGTGAATTCTTGGGTTTCGATCCTTGGCTGGCTCCTCATGGGAAAGGGGGACCAACAGGTCACATAGAGCGTAAACGGTCCAACCGATCATCAGAGGTTGGCTCCTTTCGTTGTTTGGTTGCCGGGCTAGGCGTCGGACTTGATGAGCTCTTCTCCGCTCTCGCCACGAAGGAGGCGAACACCTCGTCAGGGGTCGTCTGCGAGAACAGTGCGACTCTTTCGTCTTTCTGCTTTACATCTATCCGAACCTAGCTGCTTCTTTTGCTCTCGCGCCTTGTCCTTGTGTTTGTGTCTTGTCTTGTGACTTGTCCCGGTGTTCGTGAAGAAGTACAGTAGCGTAGACCGCAGCTTTTCTCGGAAAGGCCCTCTCCTTGTTGTGGGAGTGAAGTTTACGGTATATCGTCATTCGCGTGGATCCCCTTCGCGTCGAAGAACAAGCTCCTTCTCCTTCCTAATAATTCCGTTTTCCAGGTTTGAATCTCCGAAGCGCTTGGCGGCCAAGACGAATCATGAAGGTCACACAGAAGGACACTGGTGGTTTGTCCATGTTTCATCGACTAAGGCTAAGCAAACTCGTTCAGATGGCAAGAAAAAGGAGGAGCAGCCGCGACGCTTCTTCCTGGAAGCCAAGCCGGAAATTCGTCAACTCGGAGCCCTCGACCCTACCAGAGGCAGGATCGCCACATGCCCTATGCCGCTTACGAAGAGGACGACCGAGTTCGACTTCTCCGAGAAATTCTCCGGGAGCTTCTTGGAAGTGTGCCGAACCCTGGAGAAGGCTTCGGCGGAGCAGCTCCGAGCCTTCGAAAAGGCGAACCCCGTTCTGAAGAAGGAGTGCACCCCACTGTGGGAGCGCCTCTGTGGCAAGAAGGTGCTCCCTACCGCGGGCGAAACCTGGAGGGACGCCTACGAGAGGTCCCTCCGTGAAGTAGAAGCCAGAGGCCAGGCCTTCCTCGAGAAGTACAAGGAGCGAGTGGCTTTGGCTGAGGCCAAGAAGACCCTCCAGCCCTGTGGACCCAAGAAGCTGCTTTCCGTGCCTGTAGTAGCCCCCCGTATTCTGAACAAGAAGGGCCAGAACAAGTTGCAAACCAAGCGCTTCCGATCCAACTCGGACGAAGGCTCCAAGAAGAGCTACTTGAACGGAGTCCAGCGCGGATTCCTCATGAAGAAGATCAGCCGCGCTTCGAAGAACCACTGACTGTCCCGCTTTGTTATAATCTGATACTTGTCAATAATAAAATGTAGATAGATCCTTGGCAAACGCCAACTGTTCTGCCTGTTTACCACAGAGCGATTCATACAAATCTTCGGCTTCGGCTCAGATGTGGAGGGAGACTCTGTTTAAATTTATTAATAAATATCCCTTATATATTTAACAATATCTTTTATACCTGCTTTTCCTTTGTACCGCATATTAAGATTCTTCACCCTGTCACATTCACTCCTATGTACAGACATTTAAGCTTTTTCTGGTGCCAGCTGGCTTATCTGTTGGCCTAGGTTTTCTAGCTTCTTGGCCGAGCCGGTCGGCGTCGGTGCCGGAACAGGTGTCGGGCTTGGTGTCAATGATGGACTTGGTGTCGGACTTGGCGAGATCTTCTCCGCTCTCGCCGCAAAGGAGACGAACACCTCGTCAAGGGTCGTCTGCGAGAGCGAGTAGTCCTCCACGGACACTTCTTCCTGCAGCTTGCTGATGATGCCGAACACGTGGGCGATGGTGCTTTCGGAGCCGTCGATGCGGTAGAAGAGCGTCGCACAGTGCGCCGCCTCGAAATGCGCACAAGGCAGATGCGATTGGATGAACTCCTTGGCCTTCTTGAGGTCTCCGATGGAATGCAG
The DNA here is from genome assembly GCA_016648015.1 of Steinernema khuongi. Lineage (NCBI taxonomy): Eukaryota > Metazoa > Nematoda > Chromadorea > Rhabditida > Steinernematidae > Steinernema > Steinernema khuongi. The sequence continues at coordinate 7,224 of JADLIF010001370.1, forward strand.
CTTCGCAGTGAGGGTGTAGCCTTTGCCGAACCTATAAACAACGATGTAAGGACACATTGGACCCAAAAGCCTCTAGATCTGGCCCTCCAATAGTTTGTTGAACCTACTTGGTCTTGAGATGCTGCAATCCGCCGAGGCACTCAAACTGTCCGTTGACCATGATGGCGATCCTGGTGCAGAGCGCCTCACACTCCTCCATGCTGTGCGACGTGAGGATGATCGTGCGCTTGGACCTCCGTAGTTGCATGATGAGGTTCCACATGAAATGCTGCGAGCTGGGGTCCATGCCCGCCGACGGCTCGTCCAGTAGGATCACCGGAGGGTCGGCGACGAGCGCGATGGCCGCCGAGAGTTTCCGCTTGTTGCCGCCCGAGTAGCTGCCGGAGACCTCGTCCGCGTAGGGCGTCAGCTGCATCTCGCGGATCGCCCAGTTGACCACCGCAGGAAGTTGGTAGTCGGGGATGCCGCGGACGCGCGAGTAGAACTCCAGCTGCTCCCGTGCGCTGAGCGTCAGGTTGAGTGCGTCGAATTGGGGACAGTAGCCGAAGAGGCGGAAGCTGGACAGGTTGTGCCCCGCGATCCTGAAGGAGCAACGTTAGATAGTCATATATGAAGGCACATAAGGAGAGATGATGGTGTTCCTGTATTGAGCGACAGAAGGTTCGAAGGTCGCCATCCCAGGACCACCAAAGCTCTGCTGCGATCCGATGAGAAACGAATAAGACCTACCTTTCGCCGTGTATGTATGCTTCGCCCAGGCCGATCGGAAGCTTTCCGGTGAGCATGGAGAAGGTCGTCGTCTTGCCGGCGCCATTAACGCCTAGCAGTCCGAAACACTCACCGCGCTCGACGGCGAAGGAGATGTCGTTGACGGCGAGAAATTTGGACGAGTAACTCTGGAACAGAGAGAAGTAAGTCGTGAATAAGAAGGAGTCCTACCTTGGCGAGGTTCTTGACCACCAGTCCGTAGTGCTCTTGCTTCTCGACCAGTCCAACCTTCGTCTGCTCCGCGATTACGTCATCGTCCAGAGGACCATCGTTATCGGCCTTCTCGGCCACAAGACGTCGGGTCCTTGATCTCTCGACTCGTCTAAAGAAGCTTATCTTAGCGACCATGGAAGAGAACGCATGTTTAGGAGCATCAATCAATTTAAACAGTTGTAAAGCCTTTGAAGCACTAACCTGAAGATGGAGAAGACGAAGAGTCGATACTCCAGGAAGAAGATGACGAGCGCGTAGATCAGTGCCAAGACGGCGAGACTCACCAAGTGTTTCCCCATGAGTCTCCACTCCAGAAGGCTGGGCACGGGCATCTCGGAGATGAGGTCGTCTCTGCCTACCGCGGCCAAGTAGGACTTGCCCATGTCCACGACCTGGTAGACCATGTTGAGGCGGAGGACGGCGACGCCCAGGTTATGTTGAGGAATGATCAGGAAGAGGGCCGAGCACACCGAGTGCGCCACTCCGAGCGTCGGGTCGCTGACCATGTACATCTCGATGACGACCACGACCACCGTGGTCACCGTCCCTATGAAGAACATCCCGATGCCGATCATGACGAAGCCGACCGCCGGCACTTCGCAGAAGAGTTGAAGGATGTAGACGAGCAGGATGGAGGTGACGCTACAAGTAGTTGCCGTTACTATTAGAGTGTTCTCATTACTATTAGAACGTACCCGTAGACAACGATGAGCAGGAACAGAGAGGCGAAGGAGGCGACGGAGGAGACGACCATAGGCACGCCGAAGGCCCAGTAGCACAGCATGATGAGGATAGAGCAGAAGAAGTACGTTGCCTGAATATCATGGAAGGATAGTCAAGCACAAGAAGCCCGTGAAACTTACGTAGTCGTAGAAGAAATTGACGACCCAGTAGACCCACGGGGGGACCCCGGAGACGCTCTGCAGATGTTTGCTGAAGGAGGTCCGCTCGTCGACGAGCATCATGGCGAAGCTTGCCGGGATCAAGGATAGGGCGAGGTTGATCACCAAGACCCGCATCAACGCCATCTTCTGCCTAAATCTCCGATAGTCAAGGTTTTTCCCAGGGACACTTACAGAGCTCGAGAGTTGGAGTCAAAGGCGCCGTCGATGCTGTGGTTCATCGGGTGGTTCACGGCGATGATGCCGGCCTTTTCCGGTGCAATGTTCGGTGGAAGCAGAGATCGATAGACGCCGTTGTAGAAGGAGTTCGTGAGGAGCGGAAGACTGATCCAGGCGCGGTTGTTGAACCACACCTTCTGGTTCTCCGGTGTGTCCAGCGAGGGAATCCCCTCGGAAAGGAGCTGGGGAAGAGTGAGCCCCTTAGGGTTGAACGAGTCCTGTGGAGCTGTCCAGGTAATGTTTTGTGTCGCCGATCGCCAGTCGAAGTGAGTTATCTCCGCCGCATTTCGGACGCCGTCGAGGAGCACGCCTACTCCGCTCTGAGCATGGGCCATCCGCTCGTCTTGCAGAGCCTGCGCGTTCTCGTGGCCGAACGTCCAACCTCCGAGCCTGAAATCGAGCGATATGAACTGGCTCTACATGGCCCAGCCCCTAAGCTCTGCCTCAAGAAGAGGCTCGAATGCAGGATCCCTTTGACTTACATGACTCTTTGGCCGTCCAACGTCCAATCGTACCCGGTCATCCTGAACTGGCTGATGTTCCTGTTGGTCAAGTCCCACAGGACGTCGGTAGTGTTCATCACCAGCTTCTGGAGAGCGCTCATTGGGTAATCGGATGAGGAGCAATTCCAGCCTTCAGTGACACCGCAGCCACAGTTTATGTCCGGCACCGTATACGTCACATTCCTGTCCAGCGCGAAATCGAGGCCTCCCTTTGCCGAGCCTTTGGCACACGGATAAGGATTGGAATCGGAAAGCCTGAAAAGCACAAAAGAGATATACAGCAAGCCGGTGGTGCCTACTCCGCTAATGGACTCGGGTCCATGCACCGCGTCCCGATTCCCGGACTCTTCACCATCGCATTGAAGTAGCTCATGCCGATGGAGGATTCGTTCCACATTCTAGAACAAGAGATATTGACACGAAGAAGGAGGCCGGACTCACCCCGCGTAGGAACGAGTGCTGTTCCCGTAAACCACTTGCATGAGGTCCAGAGGCCTCTCGTCGATCGCCATTGACTCCGCATAGGTCTTAGGACTGGTGGCCATCTTGTAGGCCTCCAAAGCCACGAGCAGCCCGATGGGGATGAGAAGTTGCGCGGAAAGGTACAGCCACGAGCGTTTGGATTCTATGAACCGCTTCGTGAAGAGGGCTCTGATCTGGCGAGTCCGCAGGCGTGGCGTGTAGGTGATGAGATCAACGGCGGGGTGGTTTAGGAAGTCTGAAAGACAAGTATGAGTAAAATATCACTGCTTCACAGAACACTCACCTCCACAGTAATCCGACTGGTCCTCCTTGACGAGTCCCGCGAAGTCGGGCGAGCTCTCGGGGGCATAGAGGCCCACAGAAGGGTTGTTCTTCCGGAAGCAGTTCTGGACCTTCTCTACGAACTCAACCAGCCGGCCCTTCGCTTTGTTCAACTTGATTTCGTCCGCAGGGGCCACTTTCAGGAATATCTGCTGAAGGGAGGGAGCAGAGATACCGTATCCACTCGCACCAAACTCGGTCTTCTTCTCCTCGAGAGCCTCAAAGAGCTTCCTCATGTCCTGGGCGCTCATCTCAATGGGGAGGCGGAAGACGAGTTCGGGGCCCAGGTCCTCCACGAACACGCCTTTTCCCTGCGTCTGCTCCCCTATGAAGCGCACCAGCTTCTTGTAGAAGTTAGGAGGCGGCCGGACTTCTCGGAGTTTACTGTCGTGGTGAGGATTCACTTCGTCCGCACTGTGATGTGTAGCAGATGAGTTCGGATCGGTCTAAATCCATGTCTTAAGAGCCGGTGGGTAAGGCTAACAAACCTGTATATATTTGGGCTCCTTGGAGATTACCAGTCGGTTTCCATCGCCGAATCGTTTCTTCATGAAGAGTGAGGAGCCAGAAGCGCGGAGTTTGCCTTCCGAAATGATGGCGATACGGTCTCCAAGAACGTCGGCTTCGTCCATGTGATGCGTTGACAGGATCATGGTTCGCTCTGGAAGTATTCCTCGATGAGCTTAGGCCCTTCTTCGCAACTCACCTTTTTTGTACTTCAGAAGCACCTTCCAGATGGATCGCCTCGCATGGGCATCAATGCCGGCGGTCGGCTCGTCCAGGATGATCAGTTTGGAGCCCCCGATAAGCGCGATTCCGATGCAGAGTTTCCGCTTCATCCCTCCGGAGAGCGCGCCAGCCAATGAGCTCCTCTTCTCGGCCATCCCAACATCGACCAGTATCGCCTCCACTTCGGCCTCCAGCTGTTCCCCGTGGAGTCCTTTCAGCGTTCCGTAGAACTCCAGCTGTTCCTTCACCGAAAGCCTGCAAGGATACCTCGCGTAGAGCCAAGTACACCATCCTTATCCCTACACGTCAAACAAGATGTTGTGTTGAGGACAGACGCCGAGGCAGGAGCGGATCGATGACATCTCGGTGTCCAGATTCCAGCCGTAGATGGAGCACTTCCCGGAGGTGGGACGGTAGAGACCCGTCAAGATGGACATCGTCGTCGTCTTGCCCGCGCCGTTGTGTCCCAAGAAGGCCGTGATTTGGCCCTCGTAGAAACGGACCGAGAGGGCGTCCAACTGAAACAAAGCATTGAAGAAGGGAAAACTCCAATATGCTTAGCGTCGAAGCCTAGGCAACGGATTCAAACATACCGCTTTGGTCTTATTCGAGTAGACCTTCGTCATGTCCTTGATCGAAACGGCCAGTTTCAGGTTGGTTGGTTCCTCCTCGAAAGGCGTGTCCTCTAAAATCGGCGTCCTTTCGGAGAGCTATAAGCCCTTCACTAACTTGTGGGCGAGTTTCCAGCTTCGTCAAAGCTTCCACTTTCAGTCAACGCGTCGTCCTCTGAGCTTATGGAGGTTCCACTCCAGTAGCGCTTCGTTACGAAGAAGTACCATGGCTGCGCGACTCCATACGCTCCTTAATATCATCATAGAAACGTGGCTAAGGGGGAGAATTACCTGGGAAGACCGCGCTGATGTACCAGGCACAGAGCACGAAAATAACAGAGTCGATGACGAAGGACACAAGTACCGCAGTCATGCCTATACCGTAATCGGCGAGGTAAAGACGAGTAAAAGTGCTCCAAGACGCCGATCCATCGGGTTCCTGCTGCTGAAGCATAAGAAGACCGTATCCTATCGTCGTTTGTGGGAAAAGAAGCTAAAGAGAAGTTCACAGTTTGGCACGGACTCCAGTTGCCTACTGTAATATAAGTGAAGGTGGGTGAGTTCGACTTGATGGACAGCTGGAAGGGGAATAAGAAGAGGAAGGAGCAGAGGGCCGTGGTCACGGAGGCTACGTTGGTACGCGAGAAGAAGGTCGAGATCAGCAGGCATTGGCAGATGCAACAGATCGCGAAGAGGATGAAGATTACGATCAGCAAGGAGAGGTCCGTGCGCGAGAGGATATTCCCATACTGAAATGCTTCATAGATTTCGGAGCTTCCGTCCCAGAGCTCACCTTCAGCAAGAGAGTGATGACCAAGATGGACACTATGTTGAACAGAAACGCTTGGACGGCCCAGGCCACCCAGTGGATCGCGTCTCCAAGACCCATGATCCGCATCATCTCCTTGAGACGCATCTCCTTCTCGTAGACGATGTTCTTGACGAGCAGGGAGCACGGAATCATCCACGAAAGCACAGCGAAGAGGCCAAGGAAGATGGATACGTCCCACCTAGGGAGCTGTTAGGTACCCCATTAAAAGGCCTACTTACGTGTCAACGTTGACGCAAGGGTACGGCTCCTGTTGGGCGTACAGGCCCGTGGTAACGTTAGCCTTGGTTTTGCTTTCGATGATACTCCGCTCGACTGCGTCCTGGAGGAAGGAGAATCCGAACGTGAGGTACTTGAGGTCGGTCATAGGCCTATCACGGCTGAGATACGTGCGCCTTTTGGAAAATACGGCATCCGTGCCTAAAGAAGCTTGCTAAAGCGTGCAATGGAAAGCTGATCTTACCGTCCACCAGTGTCGGGAGGTGGCGGATCTTGTACCTAACGGTGGGAGGAAACTCGGTGGCGTTATTGGTGATATTGCGGAAAACGATTCCAGAAAGGTACTGACCTCCTTCCGAAAGGCACAGAGACAGATCTTCCATGGTTTTCTCGTCGTTGACGACGACGAACCGATCGAAGTCGACGCACTGGAAGGAAGGTCAGAATATCCCGTGTTCTGATATGGCTACTTACCTGTACATAGCCCATAATCGCTTTCGCCAACTCGCCTAGCCGAATGAAAAAGGCCTTGGGATCGTCCGGACGGTTGAACCAGTGCTCCAGTAGCGGCTTCCACTTCTCGATTAGATGCCTTACATTCGCAGGAAGCGCCTCCGGTTGGAGTTCGTAGATACTCAGAATAACCTAAATCTGATGGATTAAGCTCCTGCTACGAGGTCAAGTACCTTTGCGGCTCTGGCGAAATCGCTCTTGGCCAGTGCGCCCTGGAGTTCGCTGGAAGCCAGAGTAAAGTCCCGAAGCGAGTCTTTCAGGAGGTTCATCTTCCTCAGGGGAACGTTGAGACGTTCCACAAGATCCCGGACCACGGGAATGTCCGGGGACACGAGGATCTTCCCGATAAGCAGGGGCTTCATCTTCGGAGCCACGGGGGCAAACATGAAGGGGCAGCTGTAATTAGCCTTCAGATGGATGTCCCCGCAACGTTCAGGCGCCGACTGGTTCCCGACGGGAGTTATCTTCTGGACGAACTTCCAGATCTTCTTCTTGATGTCCGCAAACTCGGAGATCTCTTCGCCAGAGCCCACCGATTCAAAAGGATCTGAAAGGAGGTTCGCAATGGGGACTCAAGTACGCCAAACCTTCGAAGTGGCCGCAGAAGAGTTTCTCCTTGGCGGTAGTCTGGTTTAGCGACAGCAGCTCTTCAAGTAGCTCGAAAAATGGTTCCCAGTCCTCCGTGGCGAGTTCGGTTAGACTCCGCATTGATTTCTTGGTGTCCAGCATACTTTGGAGTGAGTGGGTCGCCTCGTTTCTCTAGAAGGATGGATACAGTAAGACGCGGCTGGGAATGTTCTTCTTCGGCGATGTCTTCGCGGACTCTTGAGCAGATAAGGCTCGAAAGTTAGATTTGCGGACTCCAGCTTCCGCTCCCTCCCACTCACCACGTTCTGTGCCCTGGTTTTCAACGCTTGGACAAGAGAATGGGCTCCTTCCACGGCAAAGTAGAGCTCTGCTCTGCTGGTACACAGCGGGAACGAAAGCGGGGACCCGTCACGCGACTCGATAGCCTCGTCCAGCATGGATCTGTTGCAAAGGAACTCCACGTTCTGGAGCGAAAGGAACGGATTCTTGCTCGCGTGTTCGTACTAAAGATCTGTTTCAGTGTAATTCGTGGATCTCCAACGGACCTCTTTAAAGGCGAAGAGGAAGAACGTGGCAGTCATATAGGCGTCCTGCAGTTCCGCCATCTGGGTGTCGTTTAGTTGGAAAGTCGGTCCCATGAAGGAGTTCATCTGCTCTGTGGAGTCGAAGAAGCTCATGAGGGGCACTCTGCTGGCGTTGGCCAGATTGTGAACCAGCTTTCCGAACTCCCCAAATGCCTCGTCGTAGAGGTGCGGATTCGCCCCCATTCGCTCAAGTAGGGAGACCATAGTTCGTGTTGTGTTGATCAGTCTTAAAAGAATTTTATGAAGTGCTTTAATTGACCATCGTGTTGCTCTAAAGTGCCAAACGGAAAAGAAGTTTCCGCCTGCTTCGCTAGCTCTGTGAGTCACTCAACGCCTTTAAAGCGGCAATACTTTTTAGGGTCGAAGGATACACAAAACGATCGAAAAATTGCCGTGGCGTCCTCTATCCCCCTGGCTTGCAATATTTGCACATCTGTCCCTTAAAGGGCATATCTGCAGTGTATGCACTTGGTTACTACTCACATGGACTCCTTCCCGCCCGGCGCATTGATCACCACCTTATCATCACCGGTGGTGGGCGCTTGGTGACAATCGTTCCTCAGGGAACACAGATGACTGTGCAGGAACGGAAGAAGGCCTGCTGATGGGAAGGCCTTTGAATCGTAATGGCCTGAAATCATTGATCGCTTAAGGGCCACGGGAAGAGAGGGACCCACATTCCGGGGCGAGGACGAAGAAGTTTCGGGTACGTATCAAGACGATGATGATGAAGAGAATGGCGGGGATGGCGATCTCGACCACGGTCCAGGTGATGTTCCGCCGACGGATGAGGTACCCTTTCCACAGGAGCAGTCGCAACTGCGCCCATGCGGAAACCATGGGTTACACTGAGGGACCCAGCCGCGCGCAGACCGGTGGCCAAGAGACGCTGCTCGCTATCTGTTTGTCTGTCTCTCCTGAAGTTAAGTGCAGCCCGACGGCATGCGTGTGAATCAGCGGCCGATCGACTGCTAACGGCAAACGTCACAGTCGCAGGTGGGAAGACACGCGCGAGAGGCGAGTTCGCGGCCGTTCGTGACAGGTTGCCACGGCAGCCACTTTCAGCACAACTTTGAGTGGCTGACCAGGTGTTATAGGGACTCGCATAAATAACAAAGCAAGGACGAGTCTTATAAGGATGGGAAGAGAATTCCTGAATGAATCACGCCTTCTTCCGCACCGCTTCTTGTGAGTAATCTATTCAGTATTACAAGGAATACAACAGGACGTCCAACAGAACAAATAAAGTTTCTGTTGTTGTTGTTGGGAGGCAAACGCATTAATTCCGAAGAAGCGATAAGGTTTATTTGATCAAAACTATCTTCAGTAGCCTAGAAGTAGGTGAGGACGACGTGGGCAGCACTTTGAGGGCGAAGATCACAGTTGCGCAATCTGTCGCGACGCTTAATTAACGGTCGGCGCTTGTAGTCTTATTTTTCAGCCTGAGGCGTTCGGTTGTTTTCGCTAAACGTCGGACACACACTCGCTACATTAGCTAGTCGACAGCTGCAAATGAGTCAGAACAACAAGGGGAACCGATACAACTTCACATGGCGAAGACAACGGCCGTGATGGACGAATAGCTGGTAAACTTGCTCCGTCGAGGGTGTAGACGAGGCGTAAAGGAGACGCTGGATTCACTGTAGTGTGGCACAGCACTCATCACAGCACGACATGCACTAAAACACTACAGTACACCGCATACGTGAGTCGATGGATTACGGTATGCACCCTTCTTTGGTCTGTAAACGTTAGAAAACAGTCATCCCACATACCTCACGTAGTGTCCGTTGCTGTAGAAAGCTTTGGAGGTGCCTCTTCTGGTTTTCTATAAGGGGTTCTTACTCATGAATGGGATGACTTTTTACTCATCCCGGAGAACAAACGCATTTGAAAACGATGCATGTGGTCGCACCTTTGTTCTCCAGAATGAGAAGAAGGTTATCTCATGTCAGGCCAGTGTGTGGACCTTCCTCGAAGATTAGGTCGCTACAACGTCCTTCCGCGCCGCCATTTCAAGCCAAGTCGCGGAGACCGTTCCCAGGCAGCTCCCGTGCTACACCGACATGCTTCTATGCAAATAAAACGCTCGCAATGTTCGTTTCGAAGACCGACTTCTTCGTCGAAGTCACGGGGCCTACAGTATGTCGCTCTCTCTATCGTGTTCTGTTTGTCTTTCGTCAAATGAGGCCGAGAAAGGCATAAATCATGTACTGGGGGAAATAAGCCCGTTATAAATAAGCTCCGAGCAAAAAAGCCGAAGATCTGGAGCCCAGATTCTGGACGGATCAGCTAAACCCGTAAACGACAAGCAGACCCAGTGAACGGCAGAGCAAAATCACGCGGCAATATGAACGTAAGATATTTCCGATTCGCGCATGGTCCCGAGACGAATTGATACGCAGCCTACCATATGCCGCTGTTCGAGCCGCCGATGCTTCCCTCCCTTCAATTTTCGCCCTTTTAGACACGAAAAACGGTGGGATTTTAGGCGGGCAGTGCGTGTCTTGTTCGCGATTGAGACTTTTCAAAGCTTGGATCAGCTTGCCGATTAACAACGGCGTGATTTTGACGGTTAGTGAGTTCCAGGTTGGATCGTCGGGTGATTTTGGGAATCTTCACGGGTTGTAGTCACAGACGTCTCCACCTCGACCGGCGCTCATTTAAAGCACAGGCGTCCGTGTATATTTGGGATCACTGGTCTGTCCTGCAGTTTATTTCAAAGCCGTACTGGTCTTCTTTTTTTGTTACCTTGTTATCGCGATTTCCATGCCATTTACTTGTACTCGCAACTGATGTGTTTCCATTTCCAGAGGTAAACATTCAACATGGCCGACGAAGCTGCTCTCGCCGAGCTTAAGAAGAAGCGTACTTTCCGCAAGTTCACCTACCGCGGTGTCGACCTTGACCAGCTTTTGGATATGTCCCCGTAAGTATTTTTCTATCGTCGTCCCGTATCTCATAGCCGTCCTTCTAGTGAGCAGCTTTCCAAGCTCCTTCCCTGCCGCGCTCGCAGGCGTCTGGCCCGTGGACTCAGCCGCAAGCACAAGTCCCTCCTCGCCCGTCTCCAGAAGGCCAAGAAGGCTGCCTCCGTCCTCGAGAAGCCCGCTTGCGTGAAGACTCACCTCCGCAACATGATCGTCCTCCCCGAGATGGTCGGATGCGTCGTCGGAGTCTACAACGGCAAGGTCTTCAACCAGGTCGAAATCCGCGCTGAAATGATCGGACACTACTTGGGAGAGTTCTCCATCACCTACAAGCCTGTCAAGCACGGTCGTCCCGGTATTGGTGCCACTCACAGCTCTCGCTTCATCCCTCTGAAGTAACTTGTTATTTGTTATTCGAATAAATTTGTTGTTCCTTTTGGGACTAATATGGTTAAATAATATATCTGACAGAAGCTGTTGGTAGAATTATTCCTCAAAATTTGCTGCGTTCATTGATGTCTTTCAGTGTAGAAGGTCAATGGGGTGTTGCAGAGAGGAGACGGTTATCTGCTTGTAGACTGATCCTGACGGTCTCTCTAAGATACTGAGACGAGACGGTGTCGCCGATCAAGTTTGCAGCGTGGAAGGTTGGTATTGTGGGATTCAGACAGGAAGGACTAGACTGGAGACAATGAAAGTGCAACTCCTTTGCAAAGTTTTAGTCGGGTCGGTCTCCGTAGGAGCTCCATGCTACTCTGCGTCTTGCAATCCACCGCCTATGGCTTCGGCCGCCACGTTAGGCAACTAGAGATGTTATTATAAACATTTACTTGACAGTTCATATATAATCTATGTCTTTACAAAGTACCGAAAACAGCGAATACTTTACAACCACGAATCTACGCAACAGGGTTAACTATCTAGCAAGATAGAGACTTGTAGTTTTCCTCCTATGGGTATATACAAAAAGGACTTCACAAACATGAGTCAAAGGGGAATATTATCACAGCGAAGGAAACGGAATAGTGAAGGAAGGGAGAGAATCGAGCAGCGGTGAACATCTGGCGGCTACGGGCAGAGAAGGGCCTGGCAAATTGTGCATTTACAGGATGGGAATGTAGTTGTCGATCTTGGTGCGGTGGCGCTGGGATATGCACTCAGCGATCCAGATGATGTTGCGCATCTCCTGCTCCTTCAGCTTGATGAACGCGTAGAAGACTCCGAAGTGGAACTGGTGGAGGTAAGCGTGGACGTTCAGTTTGACCTACGAAGCAAGTAGTACAGAAAGTAGACTTTAGCCACAACTCACCTCATGTTCGAAGAACTTGTCCTCGAGAGTCTTCTCTCCAGGGTTGATGCCGCTGCCTTCGAAGAGAGCCTTGTAGTCGCTGTAGTACTCGCAAACTTGTTTGACTTGGTCGTAGTCGTCAGCGCGGGCGAGTCCGGTCAATCCTTCGGGGTAGAGCTTTCCGCAAGTGGGGTACAGCTTGGAGCGGTCGTCCTTGGAGAGCTCAGTGTCGAAGCTGTTGATCGTGATGATGATGGCACGACGGTCGGCCTCGAAAGCGAGGATCTCGCACATGACAGCAGCGGTCTCTCCTCCGAGGGACTTGCAGAACTTGTAGAAGTCTTCGATGTACGCCTTGTAGAGAGTGTTGCGGATGATCTCGACGTTCATCTCGTCGAGGTCCTGCTCGCTGATACAGTCGACGAAGTAGGGAGCAAGGGGGGTGTCCACAAGCACGGCGTTGTACAGCTCAGCCGGGGTCGAGGCGATGTGGATAGCCTCCATCTGCTCGAAGGACCCAAGAGGATGGCACTTGGAGATGAGCTCGGTGATCGGGCGCTGGTGAAGGGTGCCGGTGATGAGAAGGATGATGTTGTCGATCATGTAGGAGTAGGTGATGTAGTCCAGGAAGGTGGATAGGGGCTCCAGGCAGTTGTTCCGGATATGCGTGAACTCAGTGACCAGCTTCTCCTTCAGACGTTCGTCGATCACCTGAACGGTGATGGCGCCGGGCTCGTTGGCGAGGAAGTTGCCATAATCCGTCGACTGGATGTGCAACTTCAGATCTGAACAGGAGCCCGTCATCGCAGTCCCAGAACATAAGAGTACGTACCTTCGAGAGTCTCGCACTGAACGAGGTTGGCGTAGTCGTTCGAGTTGAGGATGCCGGTCTTGAAGCCGCGGACAAGGGCCTCCAGGTATCCGTGATCAATGTTGAACATGAACTCTCCCATGACTCTCTCTGAAAGAAGCAGAAAAGTGAGTTACTCCTTGGCTCGGGAGTTATCCAATCTACGTCGACACAATAGCGGATCCACGGATACTACTATATAGAGGGACTAACGCTGATTCTGCGAAAAAACCGAAGGCACCCAAGACCAAAGAGCAATAAAAGATCGGAGGCGAATTATTCGCGTCGCGGGCAAGTAGCGGCGCGCTCCGCGGAGAGGCCGCGACGCACACATCGATCGTTCGTCTCTGTTCGGACGAGATGAATGCTTTTCGCAGCGAGACTCCACCGCATTCGACTTCCCTGGGTACCGCGATTGAAGTAGCAGATCAAACCTGATAGAGTGAAGAGAAGGACATGGAGGATGAGATTGGTCGTATGACTCGAAATGAAACTTGAAGCTAAGATATCGCAGCAAAAGATTGCAGTGCCAAAAATAACTGTCAAGTTGACACTGTCAACAGAATGGAAGAGAATCTCGAGAGACGAATACAGTACCTTCTTGGTCCTTCCTTCTACATGCCTTGTGACTTCGTCAGATCGAAGAAGATCTTCAGCCTTGCGATATCATACAGTACGTTTCAAAGAAGGATTAAACGGGGCGAACAGATGAAAAACCCACCAAAATCATAGCACATACACAGGGAAACTTAGGGTAAGTCCCGGAGAACTCGAGGTCAAGCCAAAGACGCCGACATCGCTCCTCTGGCGAGACGAACTTCCGGAGATCATTGGACAAGGGCCGTGTCCCGGGGCGACAAATTTACAATTGCATCGCGAGTACGGTACTTTCAGGTTCTTCTCCGGTCGTCTGGCGTCTACGGTTTGGGCTGGTTGCGTGTTTCGGCTTCTGTTCGTGGAATTCTGCTTCTGGGTTTTGTTCCATCTTCTGTTCGTGTGATTCTCCTTCTGCGTCGTCGAGTGTGCAGTGACTTATTCTGCGTTTCCAGACCAATGAACCCTGAAAAACTCGCCAAGCTCCAGGACGCTGCTCGCACTGGTGCGGCGCCGTTGCGCCGCAAGAAGAAGGTGGTCCGGAAAGACCATGCGATGCAGGAGCAAAAAGTGAAAAACTGCCTGAAGAAGCTCATGGTTTGCCCCGTGGGATCAATCGATGAGGTCAACATGATCAAGAAGGACGGCACCATCGTTCACTTCGTCAACCCCAAGGTTCAGGCTGCTGTCCAGTCCAACACCTTCCATGTTGTTGGCACTTGTGAGACCAAACGTGAGTGGAAGAAGCACATTGGCAGACACTTATCGGTATTTTCAGAAATCGTGGACATGGTTTCCACCTGCCCAAGCATTCTCAACCAATTGGGTCCAGAATCGCTCATCCATCTGAAGAAACTTGCTGGCGCCCAGGAGGGCGTAGTTGACGACACCGATGTTCCTGGTGAGTTCTGAATGTTGGCCGGTTTTGAGTAATTCACCTTCTTTAAGATTTGGTCGAAAACTTCGAGGACGCTAGCATTGCCGAAGTTTAAGATGAATTGTTATACCAAATAAATTGGTTTATTGTTATATTTCCATTTGATTCCTTATTCTGGCGCGCAAGTGTCCGTTGTTAGTCCAGTCGCCAGCGCTCTTCTGTTTGGTCGTCTTCGCGTTGACTTGAGGCGGCCGTTCTCTGTGATCATTTCCGTTTTGACACCACCTACTCTCCTTTATGTCTAAGAGGGTGCTATTTAAAATTCTCGGTGGGTTTGTCCTTGAGGGCATTTGCGTGCCCATATCTGCCTTCTAGCGTTGTTCTCCTCAGCTCTTCTTTCCAGTGCCTCTCGGTTGGAAGTTCGATGGTTTTGCTTCGTATTTGCTGTCTGCCATGTTTTGTCTAGACTTTCCATGTCTTTTCTAGACTTTGGACAATTGCAAAGTAGATCAAACAGACCAGAACCGACGCAGAGCGATGCGATTTGTCCATCCGTCTGCTCGTCATTCTCGACTTCCCTCTACCTGTTTTCATGAGTTTACAATCGTCTACGGTATGGTTCTCCTCCATCGCTGTCGTCACCGAGTTACGCACTTGTTTGCGGTACCCATAGTGTAATCGATGGAAGAACGTTGCACCTTACGTCCATCGAGAATCAAACAAGAACCACGGAGGTATCAGCGTAACTGTCGCCACCTTCGGATTAGAGCAACTCTGAGTGTGGTGACGTCAAAAAAGGCTTAAAGCGCGCAATTATGACGAACATGCAAGTCACTCACTATTCAATAGAAGTGTTGCGTGCGCGCTTTTGTAATCATGGAGATCGACCCCCGACCAAACAGCCGAAGGGGAGATAATCCCACGGATTGTGAATCATTGACCCGTAGGACTGGCTGAATTTAGAAAAACGGGCGAAAAACATAGCGATGTGCAAAAGGGCACATGTTTGGAGACATGACCATCGAGAACGTTGATTTGTGAGGATAGGCTAGAGCAATGAGGCGATGTTGGAGCCAGTAATGGGGAATCTGAAGTGGGAGCAATCTATGGCCGTATTCTTCCTTTCTTTGCTTTGTGGAGAACTCATACAGTAACCTAGATAGAGATGAACGATGGTCTTCTCCGCGCATTCCATCTTTTAGATATCCCAACATTGCTCCATTGGGTTCTCTTGTGTACGGTACTCTACCATTGACTCCTACAATGAGAATTCACCCATACGATAGGCTTATCTTCGGAGATCTGATTGTCAAGAGCGGTTTTCTTATGATTCGAAGACAGCTTGAAGAAGGCAAATCTCTATAACTCGACTCATGTAGTTCGCATCGTATTTGGGTCCTCTTGTACCGAGAAGATACCCCTGGAAGTTGATTCGATTGTCGGTCTTCAAATCAAGGACGTGCGGGAGCGACATTTTGATCGCAGAGGATACTTGGAAGGCACTTGGAAGGCGAGACGTAAACTGGTAGAGTTTTTCTTCGGAACCTTATACTTTTTTGGAACATTGAAGTAGAACAGAACCAGTTCCTCACTTAGGATACATTTTGAATTCGCTGACCTAAGTCCTGGAGAACTCGAAATCAAGCCAAAAACGCCGACAAGGCTCCTCTGGCGAGACGAACCTCCGGAGATCATTGGACAAGGGCCGTGTTCCGGGGCGACAAATTTACAATTGAATAGCGGGTACGGTACTTTTGGGTTCTTCTCTAGGCGTCCGGGGGTGGCGCTGGTCGCGCGTTTCGCCTTTGCTTGGTGTGATTCTGCTTTTGCGCTTCGTTGCGTCTTCTGTTCGTGGGTTACTTCGTTTGCGTCGTCGAGTGTGCAGTGACTTATTCTGCGTTTCCAGACCAATGAATCCTGAAAGACTCGCTAGGCTTCAGAAGGCTGCTCTCACTGGTACGCAGCAGCCGCGCCGGAAGAGGAAGAATGTTTGGAAGAACCCCGCTATTGAAGACCAGAAAGTGAAGAAGTACCTGAACAAGCTGGTGGTCGCCTCCGTGGACTCCATCACTGAAGTCAATATGATTAAGGACGACGGCACCGTCCTTCACTTCGTCAACCCCACGGTTCGAGCCTCTGACGACGCCAAAACGTTCCAGATCATTGGAACCGCGCAGCACAAGCGTAAGTCGTATTATCTTTTTTGACTCCACTAAGAGATTGCATTTAAGAAATCACTGATATGCTTCCCGATATCCTCGACGAGCTCGGTCCCGAATCTCTGGCGTACCTGAAGAACCTCGCCAACAATGTGACCAGTCTAGCGAAGCCTAGCGAGGATGATGCAATGCCAGGTTGGTATTCTGAGTCTCTTTACAGCTAGAATTAATGAGTTCATTGCAGCACTTGTCAACGATTTCGAGGAGGCTTCACTGGACGAGCCGAAGCAGGAGAACAAGCCGACCGCTTAAAATGTTGCGCGCCACTCAGTCTTGTTTGTGATATGCCCTAGTTGTATTTTGTTAATGATCCTATAGTCGCCCTTGTGCGTCTGCGTTTGTTTAGTAAACTCTGTACCGAGAAGATCTCCCTGGAAGTTGATTCGATTGTCGGTCTTCAGATCAAGGACGTGCGGGAGTGCACATCTTGAACACAGGATTACACAAAGGCACTTGTTGGAAGGTGAGACGTAAACTGACGGAGTTTTTCTTTGAGACCCTCTACTTTGGAACAGGGAAGTAGAGTAGAACCAGTTCCTCGCTTAGGATACATTTTGTACTGGTCAACGGGACGCAGAAGGCGGAACTCATGGCTCTCTTTTAAGAAGATCAACCAAGGACCAGCCTCAAGAGGTCAGATGAAGACGATAGGACCATTGAAGGAAGTTTCGAGGTTCACCGCAGGAGGATGCAAGCTTCAACTTCTTTTTGAATCCTTGATGACATCTCCTTCTTCCTCTTGTCTTGGAGCAGCAAATCAAACACAGCTTCTTAATCACATTCCGGCTGTATACTGACCCAACAAACTTACTAACTCCGACGGTCCACTCGCTATCTTGTTTTCGCCGCTGACCACCCCAAAGGTGATTCACATTCTTTGTTCGACGATAACGTGGGTCATCCACCTCCAGCTCCTTCTTCTGGGAGACGTTGGCGTCGTATGTTGTTACTCTGCAATGCTCTGATCGTGAAATGCCTTATTCATTGGGTCCTCAAAATTGCTCATCTTTGTGACGCCAGAACATTCTGCCAAAGCTCCCAACGACGAACTGAGGATGCTGGAGAAGCTCGAAAACTCTTCCCCGAGGCCGAGATGTTTTGCTCGCCAAATTTAGGCCTTCCTCAGTATCCGGCACCAGAGTTAAAAGCTTTTTCGGCGAGCGAGCGGCGGGAGCACTTGTGACGAACGAAGAGCAAGGGCATCCATCCAACGATCTGCTTAATTTGACACGGCAAACAAGCCCGGGCGCTAATTAAGCCGTCGGGCTGGTCTACCGGTGGTCGCAACTCGGTCTCGTGGTCACGACCTGTGACTAGTCTGTGTGTTTTTCTGGGTGTACCTTGTAACGGTACGGTAGCAGCGTTGCTTGCAGGCGGAAAACGATGCGCTACGTCAGTGGGCGGGGCATCCACTGGGAACAGTTGGACCAAGTGGGAATCGTCGGAAGCCGACCGGGGAGGGGCGCCGAAGGCTTATGGAGATTCGTCACCCGCGCCAAGAACTATTTAGGGCGCAAAGTCGCGCCTGGAGTCTACAGACCCTCATTGTCTGCTTTGATCGAATCAAGAATGGGACTTCCGGTCAAGCTTCTGTTCCTCTGCCTGGGTCTCTACTTCGCTGGGAGTTTCCAGCAGGCCTACCTGCTCAGTATTCTGAATCAGCCCTACTTGGAGGTGCAGCAGGTGAGTATTTATGGACTTCCGTTAGTTTTGAGGGTTACCTATACTATGATATCATCGGAAGGCGACAGTGCATATGTCATTCTCGATCGCGATTTCGCCAAAAACTTGTTTTCTTTGCCACCGTGGCGCACACCTCAGTGATCCAAACTCAAAACAAAGTCACAATAAAGACACCACAAACTAAAGATCTCACTGTTCTGTGCTTTCATCCATTTCTGACTTACTTGATGCTCTGCTTTACCATAACGTTTCAGTTCATAAACGAGTCGATCATCGCGAGGACGGGCGAGCCGATCGACAGAGTGTACCTCGACTTCTTGTGGTCGGGCATCAACGTGGCCAACCCCGTGAGTGGGATCGTCGGCCAGCTCGTGTCCTACGCCATCTGCGACCGCTTTGGGCGCAAGAACACGGCGATCCTCTCCTGCGTCATCGCCATCCCCGGTTCGGTGCCCTTCCCTGGCCCCTCACCCCACTCGACCTTCAGGACTGCTCCTCTCGCTCTTCTCCACTCTCACCTTCCCCTACTTCGAGTTCCTCATCGTCGGCCGCTTCCTGTGGGGCGTCGCCAACGGCATCGCCACCGTAGTCCAGACCGTGTGGATGATAGAGTCCACGCCGACGCAGTACCGCGGCAACATCGGCACCTGGCAGGAGGGCATCGCCACCGTGGGGAACCTCCTGACCCAGGCCGTGGGGGTGCCCCTGGCCACGGCGACCCTCTGGCCGCTGATCTTCGTGGTGCCGTTCGCGGTGAACCTCCTCTGCATGTTCATCTTCATCGTGATGCCCGAGTCGCCCCAGTGGCTGCTGATGCACCGCGACGACCAGAAGGAGGCGACGAGGGCGCTGAAGGCCTACCACGGCCTGAAGACGCCCCTCGAGATAGAGATCCAGCTGGAGAAGTGCCGCAGCGACGGGCAGAGCAAGGCGGCGCAGTCGAGCCAGGAGCGGCCCAGTGGGTTCAAGCTGATGTTCTGTCCCTGGCTCGCCTCCGACGACGTCTCCGTGGTCGTGCGCCACTGCGCCTGGGTCGGCATCATGGTCAAGATCGCCTACGTCTTCACGGGCGCCCGGGTCATCCGCTCCTTCAACACCTACATCTACCACCAGATGGCCGGCCTCTCCCTCGCCGTCTCCCAGGTACGGCGCTTCTTCTGGGAGCGTTCCTAAGATCTCCTTTCCAGTGGGGATCGCTCGGCAACACCATCATCCGCCTTCCTCTGGCCATCGTCCCCATCTTCCTCGTCGAGCGGGCCGGTCGTCGCCCTCTCATGATCATTACTCAGCTTTTGACCGTCATCGCACTCGCCTCCACCATGATCTTCATCTTCTTCGGAGTCAAGGTGGGTCAAACCATTGTAACAACCATTATCTCCGATTCAGTACGGCGCCATGGTCAGCGTTTCGGCACTTCTCTTCTCCACATCCATCGGCATCGGATGCATTTCGCGGTTCTACTCTGCCGAACTGGTTCCCAAAAGCCTGCTCCTGGGTACAGTAACCATCCTGTCGATCCTTGAGTCCATGCTTAAAATCGCTCTCGACTTCGGCTTCTACCCTTTGGCGAACGCCGTCGGAGCCTGGTCCTTCACTGTATTCCTGCTCCCGTCCATCATCCTACTTGTTCTCATCTTCCAAACGTGTCCGGAGACGAAGGGTCGCAGCGTGAACTCCGTCCTTAACGAGATAGCGATCCGCCTAAACCGAAAGGTTTCCTTCAAGGTGTAGACTAGTTCTTTTTCCCTTGTTGTACATATTGTAGTTTCTCCATTACCGTCTGTAAATATGTCAAAGGATAAAAGTAGCGAAGATCATATTTGTTCGGCGTAAAACACGCGGGACCGGTTTTCAGAACTCTGCCCGTAGTTTGTCAACTTAATGGTTGTTATGATTGACTGAGCATCCGGAAGCCTGCAGCACCACAAACCATTAGAAATCGTCATCGGACATGATACGCCGGATGGTGACGCATTTATAGTGAAAACGACAAACGAAGAACCAATGATCGTTTTGGCCCATGGACTAGCCAGGAGCAAGGCTGTTAATTCGACTCTTCGCTATCTGGGAAGACATAGACTGAAGTAGCTCGTGCGACATCCGAACACGTAAGAAACAGAACACACAGAACGTAATGAACCACCATACAGCAGAGTGGGGCAGAAGTCCTGTGACGCAATGTTCTTTCACCGTCTTCGCATGTTTTACTCCTTCTTGTTGTTCACGTTCAGCGACGCTTCTCTGGAGGAGATCCAACCGGCAAATGGTCAAACCCCAAAGCCCTAGGGAACACTGCCTATCGCGAGTTTGCCTGGCGCGGCGAACCATGCGTTGTATCACATCGTCCTGATTGGAATGTATCATATCGATTCAGGCAACATTGAGGTCTCAAGGCTCAAAACGCAACCAACTGTCTGGTGTCTTGAGTACGGTAGACGTGGGATCCGTAATTCATGTATGCGTAACCCACGTCGCTCTCTTCTGTGTTAGTTATTCTCCTCCGAGCTTCGATTTTTTGGGAAGACGCAATATGTAGGGTGGCTTTACTGATGCTTGAGGGTATCGCTGTCTTGCTTCTTTGCGCAATGAACGTCGCTGTCTGTTCTGAAGGTCTGTGCAGATGTAGATGCACTTTGGGTCTGTCTGAAAACCACGTGTAGTTTTTTTGCAAGCCCAGACATAGACTAGTCCTTGCAGACTAGACCTAGGACCCTTTAAAGCCATGTTCTACTGGCAGTCATGGCATTTTCCTGCAAGCTGACATGAGAAGCTCTTTGGCTGCCGGCCTTGTAGTGGCTGAATCTCTCTGGTGCACATTGTGCGACTCGCTGTTTT
The DNA here is from genome assembly GCA_016648015.1 of Steinernema khuongi. NCBI lineage: Eukaryota > Metazoa > Nematoda > Chromadorea > Rhabditida > Steinernematidae > Steinernema > Steinernema khuongi. The sequence continues at coordinate 27,979 of JADLIF010001370.1, forward strand.
GCAGTTGCTTGGACGAATTCCTGGATACGTCGTCATCATCCGCTGCGGACGAAGACCTCGCATCTAATGAACAGCCGTGGACGATCTCTGGACAAGAAATAGCAGAAGGCATGGCTGAGACTCGAACCTGGCGCGAGATGTGCAACACCGAGGAAGGAATACAAGACGGCAACCAAAGTCAGAACAAGAACGAAGAGATCGACATGGAAGATGTGATCAAGGTTAGCCTCATAGATGTTACTGAAATTCTTACGTTTTTTCTCAGGTTATCTACGTGGATGAAAAACCTGTAAAGAAGGTTCGATCAGACGAAGAAGGAGAGCGGAAGCTCTATGAGCGATTCCGCGAGAAGCAATATGTTTGTGATCTCTGTGAACAGAGCTTCACCCTGAAGCAGAACGTCCAGCAACACATCTACAATTTCCATGGATTGAGAAGCACAAGCCCTGATCGGAATCACATTGATCGCCGATTCAAGAGGTTTTTGTGTGAGAAATGCGACAAGATGTTTAAGACGAAGGAGATGGCTGAAAACCACTTCAAGAAGGTCCATAAGAAGCCAGTGCTGAACGAAAAGAAGATTCTTCAGTGCAATTACTGTCAGAAGGTGTACCCGACCAACACGCAACTGAAGGAGCACATTTCCATTGTTCATCTGTAAGCTTAATCCATGTATTTGCCATATACGCTTCCTTTACAGTAACGAGCGGAAATTCGTTTGTGATCAATGTGGTGGTGCATTCGGCCGACGTGGAGGACTTCGCCGTCACATTCAAATGGTGCATATTGGGACGCTCTACGACTGTCCCTACGAGGACTGTAAACACCCTGGCTACAAGTGTCCAAAGGTATTTTTAAAATAAGTTCACTTCCACAATCTTCTACGGCTTTAGGCTCTTGCCGCACACGTTCGCGCTGTCCACACTGGTGATCGTCCATTCTTGTGCTCCCAGTGTGATAGAAGATTCGTTCGCAGAAACGATTTGAAGGTTCATGAGGTAACCCATAGCGCCATGGTCGAGCAGAAGTGTGATCTCTGTGGATCCCTCTTCAAACGAGCTCACTATCTGAAGAAACATCGTAGGAACTGTGATGGCAGAAGCAAGTACGTTCCGGCTGTTCGCAGCTGTGTGAGACCAAAGAGGAGGGCAGCAATCGTATCGAGGCGACATACTGCAGCTCTGAGTCAGAAGAGTGTCATACAGGCATCGTTAACTGAAAAACGCAGGACTCTGCCTAACCGGAAGGCGAAGAACAGAGTTTGTTGAAAGCTCATGATCTACTTCAGTCGTTAATTCCTTTATTTCTTTTTTCTCGCTATATAGATACCTACTTATGTAACACAATCTTAATATAAATTATCCTTAATATACGCTGTGAGCGTTTGAATCAGCATGTACCTTCTTTATGTCGATTGATTGCATAGATGTTTAGGTCTAGCAACATTTTTAGCCGACCTTTTCACGGAAGAACCTGCAACGTTTCGTGGAGAAAGCGGCAGTGAAAGCGAAAGTGCGCTTCGGAAGCAAAAAACTCCGTCATCAATCGACTCCCTAATGAACGCTCCCTCTCGTTCCACATTGGCGAACGCTTTTTCGCTAACCTTGAAACCCGTTCGTTCTAGAACAAGTGCCATATAAATGCAGCCATCCCCACGATGAGCATCGTCTCCAGCGACAAGAAGATGTACGAAGAGAAGCTCCTCGTCGGCGCCGCTTCGGCCTGCTCCGTCCTGGCCATCATGGCCTGCCTCGTCGTGATCCCCTCGCTCTACAGCACGATCAGCGAGGTGCACAATGAAGTCATGGACGGAGTCCAGGTCTTCCGCGTCGAGACTGACAGCGCATGGGCCGAGATGATGGAAGTGCAGGTCTCCGTGAGCGCCCCCACGAAGCCCCGCGAGAACCCCTTCAACTCCGTCTTCCGTCAGAAGCGTCAGGACTTCTCCGGACTGCCCGCCTGGTGCCAGTGCGAGCCTCCTAAGCTCACCTGCCCTCCTGGACCTCCCGGACCTCCTGGAGAGGCCGGAAAGGACGGTACTCCTGGTGCTCCCGGCCCCAAGGGAGAGGACAACCTTTCGACCTTCGCCCCCGTCACCTGCGCCCCTGTGGTAAGACTAGCTTGTTGTCGACGCATAACTCCTTCTTCTTCAGGACACCTCGTGCATCAAGTGCCCCGCTGGAGCTCCCGGACCCAAGGGACCCGACGGACCTGCTGGACCCAAAGGACCCGACGGAAAGCACGGTGCCCCTGGAGCCCCTGGACAGAACGGTCACCCTGGAGCCTCTGGCCCCGCCGGAGATGCTGGATCCCCTGGAAAGAACGGAGCGCCCGGAAACCCTGGACAGCCTGGCAAGGACGGTCAGCGCGGCAAAGGAAAGCCCGGCCCGTGCGGTGCTCCCGGAGCTCCCGGACCCGCTGGAGCCCCCGGCAAGAACGGAGAAAACGGCGCCCGTGGCCCTGCCGGACCCGAAGGACCCAAGGGCCCCGCTGGACAGCCTGGACCCGCCGGAAAGGACGGAGCCCCTGGACCCGCCGGAGGACCCGGAATTCCTGGCCAGGATGCCGCCTACTGCCCGTGCCCTCCCCGCTCGGCAGTCTTCGTCAGCCGTCAGTGAATCTGAGCGTGCCTTTCTTGCGTTTTTCGCCCTCTCCATCTTCTTCTCTGGGAAGAAGCAATAAACCAGCAAGCATTCAAACACCGTTGCACAGTAGAACCTGTCCTGTCTTCTTTCTCTTCGCGGCTTCCATCAGCTGATTCTGCAACTCTTCCATCTGGTCCAGGCGATGAGCACGCGCCAGTATGCATAAGCAGTATGCAAAGGAAGGAAGAAGGCCAAAAGGGAAGTGAATTTGCCAACTGCCTGAGTCGTCATTGACATGATCTCCCAGAATTTGGAGTAACTAGGCAGCGAGACTGTCTGGGCAGCGCCTCTCGGTCGAAGATTACCGTAGCTTTCTTCTAGTGGTCTTCACGGAGACGAGTCCAGTCCAACGCTTTTTCTCTGAAGTAGCGTGCACAGGTGAAGATCGTTTTTACATTTCTCAGACCCACTGATGCCAAACAAAACAACCTTTCATTTCTTTCCTTGTGTTTGCCACGACGTAGAGTAGGGGGCCGGCCACCAGAGGACGAGGAGCAACATCGAGAAAAGACCTGAAGGACTGAAGACCTCGTAGAAGACTGCTTCTCCTTCCCTCAGCGTTCGTTTTCTGATCGCAAAATGTCTTCCACATCCGTCTTTGTGTGACTTTGTCCACGACATATAATACGGAACAACGAACATGCCTAGGTCTTCTGTCCTATTTATAGTTGGATTCACACTTTGATCGAGTGATGTGTTGCAACCGCTGGTCTTTCCTTTTGTGACGGTGGAATCGGAACGGCAAAAAGGAATCCGTCGTTCCGCCAACCACATGACGGACGTGACTCAGAGCGAAGCGGGACCACGTTGTACTCGTAGTACCGCTGAGCGACATCGGCAGTGACGACGAATGGCCACGACTCGTCTCCATTCCAGTTCTGCAGACCCTACGCGTTCTTTGGTCCACCTCCACTCCGATGGAGTTGCTGCGGAACTGGGAAAGTGGTTCATCGAGAAGTTGGAGGCTTTGAATAAGAGAATAGGAGCCTCGTCTTGTCGGTACTCGGTTGAAATCCCATAGAAGCTCACAGGTAAAACATCACCACAAGTACCAAGTACGGAAGACTGATCATGGTGCCTCTATCAAGAACTGAAATCCGTGAATTTGATTTCCCCACAGTGAGGAATCTGTAAGGCTGACTAGATGAGCACACTTCTTCCAATTCTCCAGTCTTCGTGTTTTGATCACTGCAACGTGAACATCACCAGAAATCAGTAAACAACGCTCGAGTGGGAGGGGGAGGCGCCAATCGTGTTGTGCTCAAGTTCCAGCGAGATGATACTAGCAACGTGACGACGCTCGGCACAAAGGACAAACAAACAAATGTGAGACCACGGTGGTGCGGGCGTAATCGGCAGAGGAAACATCGGACGTCGATGGTGGTGCGCGCGTCGCCTTCTTTGCAGGTTTTAGGGTACACCGATCGAGATGAGACTGAGAGATGATCATAGAGTCGGACTAAAGGGCCGTTTATATCGTCGGATGCTTCTCATCTAAGATTCTCAACGTTAACATCACCAAATTCACCAAAAGAGTGGTGCGTCTATGACATAGTTATGAAGCATTTATGACATAAACAGTCTCGGACCGCTTTGTTTCATCACTCCTCAGGAAGCGCGAATCCGAGTGTACCCATTAAAGTGAGGAGAGAGAAGGGGGAGGCGCTACAGCCTCTGGGACCTTCCGCTCATTTCCTTCTTGTGCAATTGTTCGTCATTTGACGACACTCCACGTCAGCCTTCATTCTCGGATACCAGCACCCCATAAGCGTTCACAAGCATATCTACAAGCGACAAAATACAAGGAATGTACATCGGTGGAGGCTCTACACCTTGGTCGAGTCAACGGAGTTCTAGGGTCACGCGTCGCTCCCTGGTCTCCGGATAGGTCTGGGAGATGAGCACAAGTAGCACGACCGAGGGGAGCAGGAACGCCGCCAGCGACCAGTCACTCGCAGAGGTCGTCAAGGGGAAGAAGCCGAGGAGGAGAGCGGTCCTGATCAGGGACTCGGAGATCGAGAGGACGGTGACGGTGCCCAGAAGGAGGCTGTTCGGAGCCAGGTCGGTGGAGTTGAAGTGCGCGAGGCATCCGATGCCGATGGACGTGGAGAAGAAGAGCGCGGAGATGCTGACCACGGCGCCGAACTGGAGGGGAGAACTACTTGAGGGCTTGGAGGCAGAACTCACCTTGGCGTCGAGGGAGATGCAGATCACGGCGGAGGCTAGTGCGAGGATTGCCAGGAGCTGGGTGGCGACCATCAGAGGACGACGGCCACAGTGCTTGACGAGGAAGATGGGGACGATGGCCAAAGGAAGGCGGATTATGGTGTTGCCGAGGGATCCCCACTGGAAAGGAGACCTTAGGAACGCTCCCAGAAGAAGCGCCGTACCTGGGAGACGGCGAGGGAGAGGCCGGCCATCTGGTGGTAGATGTAGGTGTTGAAGGAGCGGATGACTCGGGCGCCCGTGAAGACGTAGGCGATCTTGACCATGATGCCGACCCAGGCGCAGTGGCGCACGACCACGGAGACGTCGTCGGAGGCGAGCCAGGGACAGAACATCAGCTTGAACCCACTGGGCCGCTCCTGGCCCGCCTGCACCGCCTTGCTCTGCCCGTCGCTGCGGCACTTCTCCAGCTGGATCTCGATCTCGAGGGGCGTCTTTAGGCCGTGGTAGGCCTTCAACGCCCTCGTCGCCTCCTTCTGGTCGTCGCGGTGCATCAGCAGCCACTGGGGCGACTCGGGCATCACGATGAAGATGAACATGCAGAGGAGGTTCACCGCGAACGGCACCACGAAGATCAACGGCCAGAGGGTCGCCGTGGCCAGGGGCACCCCCACGGCCTGGGTCAGGAGGTTCCCCACAGTGGCGATGCCCTCCTGCCAGGTGCCGATGTTGCCGCGGTACTGCGTCGGCGTGGACTCTATCATCCACACGGTCTGGACTACGGTGGCGATGCCGTTGGCGACGCCCCACAGGAAGCGGCCGACGATGAGGAACTCGAAGTAGGGGAAGGTGAGAGTGGAGAAGAGCGAGAGGAGCAGTCCTGAAGGTCGAGTGGGGTGAGGGGCCAGGGAAGGGCACCGAACCGGGGATGGCGATGACGCAGGAGAGGATCGCCGTGTTCTTGCGCCCAAAGCGGTCGCAGATGGCGTAGGACACGAGCTGGCCGACGATCCCACTCACGGGGTTGGCCACGTTGACGCCCGACCACAAGAAGTCGAGGTACACTCTGTCGATCGGCTCGCCCGTCCTCGCGATGATCGACTCGTTTATGAACTGAAACGTTCTGCCCCTTGAGGGTGTCCCATTGGAACCGGAGGGGTGCTTCGCCACTGGCGTACCTGCTGGACCAACAAGTAGGGCTGATTCAGAATTCTGAGCAGGTGCCTCTGCTGGAAAGTGCCTGCAAAGTTCAGGGCCAGAGAGAGGACCACAAGCTTGATCGGGAGTCCCATCCTGGGTGCGCTCATAGGAGACACTGATTGTCTCTTGGGGAACTGTGCGCCTTGAATCACCTGGAGGCGGCGGCGCGGGGCCCGTCCTTCCCGTTATTTAGTCATCAACCGGTCTTGGTAGCGCGTAGCGCGTACTATTAAATTTTATTTTATTTAAATTTCGCTTTTATTTTATTTAAAAAGAAGAAAATAAAAAACAAGAAAACAAAAAGAAAACAAGGAAAAAAAAGTTACGCTCTCCACGTCGACCAATTGTCCGATACCCCACCTGATAGAATAAAATGTCCTGCAGCTCAGGAGAGGCCGTTCGCCTTTCAATAACAGGTAATCAGGCAGGTCACTTTATTAACATCCTAAGCAGTTTTCACTTTGGCACTTGTCAACTTGAGGATGACGCGGAGACACGCGTAGAGCGAGAGGACCACACACGACGAGACCACGAAGATCACAGGCAGAATGATGTCCAGCATGTAGTACTGGAGGAAGGAGACCTGGGGGATACGGTACTCGGGGAGGGAGCCGAACTCGGCGGCGAATCTGACGTGCTTGACGAGTTCGTCCCTCTGGTTCCGCGGGCGCGCCGCCATCATCCTGGAGAGGCGCGACGCG